>CAKAKR010006976.1:0-23425 GCA_916700685.1 Adelosebastes latens | reverse complement strand
CCTCTTATCCAGCTTCTACTCAACGATACAGATGGTGCCTTCAACTTCTCAGGGATTTTTGAAGCTCAGGGACCTGCTGTGAGTATCAGACAAAAAAACTTCAATCAGAAACCAAATGATCTCGACGTCATGACAACAAAGATTGTGTGGTTAGAGAGCTATTGTTGGTCTATGTTTGCAGAGCGTAACAGTCCTTAGTTCCAGTTAATGCTTTCAGCTGTCAGGTTTCTCCTTCCAAACAGAAGTAGATGACACAAATGAGCACACAAACATGGATATGACAACATGTAGAGGAATGTGACTCTATTACTGTCATGACAGAATCCAGCAGTTAGATATATGGAGTTATATTAATTGTTATTTCCTAAATGTTTGCAGGGTCCAAAGGGTGACAGTGGGTTGCCAGGAGTTCGAGGACCTCCTGGACTGAAAGTACGTGGGACATGCATGCCTTGTCTCTGCTCATATACAATATCTAAGCAGACTAAATATGCAAAACACACATGATGTCATTTTTCTGTATACACACAGTTTAATATAAGTTAGGATAAATGCATGTTGTCTTTTTCTGTCTATATATTGTTTGTTTACGTGTGTGTATGCATGCAGGGTGAACGGGGCGAGCCAGGATCTTTCATCGCAGCAGATGGATTCATGATGTCAGGCCTGGCTGGACCCAAAGGAGTCAAGGTTATAACAGATTTTTTACTTTCAAGATCCAGATAATTTTTTTCATATTCTTCTTTTGCACTTCCTGGGGATATTCATTTTTTTTTATTTAATCTTTTTTTAATCAGGCAGTCTCATTGAGATTAAGATGTCTTTTCCATATTTAATATATGCATGTTCTGTTTTGAGTATCAGTATGAACTGGTTATTGTAAAATAAGTCATAAGCATGATTTTGAATTCAATGGAACTGTACAAATCAGAGTAAACATATCTTTGTTTGCAGGGAGATAATGGTGTATCCGGACCTGCTGGAATTCCTGTGAGTATTAGTAGCAAGCAACAAAAGCACGTAATTTTACTTTTCAGGTTTTATAACCCCATTAACTCCCAATTGTTTCCACAGCTATGGATGCTTTGAATGCATATAAGAAATACTGTCACTCACTTTGTTTTGTTCATAACAGGGGCCTGTTGGACCACCAGGACCCAAAGGAGAATTTGGTTTTCCTGGAAGACCTGTAAGCAACTGAACTCACCACACATGTCCAATTTGATTAAAAGGGCACACAGACACAGACCTTATGTTAAATGTTGCCTCTTTGATCAGGGAATCATGTTAACAATATATATATTGTCTATGTTCCTTTCAGATGGGAATGTTTTGACTTCTGCCTGAAAATACACAGCTTCTCAACCCATAGTTTAAGTTCAATACACCTGCTGTTTGGTTTTACGTTAAATTAAATCACACATTTGACTCAGTCACCAAAAACCCAATTCCCCAAATCTCCCTGTGGGAATCATTAAAGTTAAATCCAATTTAACTTCCCATGACTTAAATGGTTTTGGTTAAAGCTAGAATTGGTATACTTCTATTATATTTGTTGAAATTCTCATTACATCCCGCCAGCAATCAATAAATCCAATCCTCTGACGAAAAAGAAAAAAAATAGTTTCTCTGGCTGTCGCAAGACTGTAATAAACCCGTCCAATCATTTCATTCAGCCTGAATGTTCGTTGTTTTTGTTCGTAATGATAATTTTGGTGAAGTGTCTTTGAAAGGAAGCCTGAAGGGACTGTCAGTGTTGCCGACTATTTTTGGATCTTGTGCTGCTAGCTACTTTCATTGGAAAAGAGTTGGCAACACTCGGCTGGGTTTTTCGGTCAGATATTTTTTTTAAATCTAGCGTACTCTTGCTAGTTTCTTAAGATTAAGAACCCTAGTTTTAATGTGTGTATGTGTGTGTGTTTAGGGTCGTCCAGGCCAGATGGGACCAAAAGGAGACAGAGGGGACTCTGATGGCCTGCCGGTGAGTCACACACCCGAGCTGAATCAAGAGCATGTGAAAAGACTGTAGAAGTTTATATATGTAAAAGAATACAAAACATACTGGTTCAGAATCTGCAAATGAAACCTGCAGTGATTGAGTAGTAGAATATGAGTGATTTGTGCCAGTTTGATGTTAATATTAGCACCTAGTTTTCCCCTTTTAGTCACTGTATACTTTAAATTGTTGAAATTTAACAATTTCTTCTTTTTGGCTCTTTTTAGGGACCTCCTGGCATTCCTGGGCCGCCAGGTCGCCCAGGAATATTCAACTGCCCCAAAGGAGTAAGCACACACACACACACACATTCATCAACACACAGTTCTGATTCAATTCTCCTCTCGTGTGTTTTATTATGCAACATAATGTTTTTGGGTTGTCCGTCCGTCCGAATGCGATATCTCCTGGAACGCCTTGAGGGAATTTGGCACAAACGTCCACCTGGACTCAAGATAAACTGATTAGATTTTGGTGGTCAAAGGTCACTGTGACCATAACTCAAGAATTCATAGTTTAATTATGACAATTTCACACAAATGTGTAACAGGATAAAATGATAAAGTGATGACATTTTAGAGAGACATTGATGTAAACTACAACTTGACTGGTTGGCGGAGGCGTACAACCGTGAGGTGGTAATTCTAGTTTTTATACTCACTGTCCTCTTCCTTCCCCTGCTCTCTGAAGACCGTGTTTCCAATCCCTCCCAGACCCCACTGCAAAATGCCTGTAAGTTCCCGTCTGTGCAACCATATTGCTGATAAAATATGTCTTTTTAATTCCTTTTTATTACAGTGCCTGTGCCAGAGAATTTCCCTCTTGTTGTTTTTTTATGAAGTTATTCGTTTCTAATGGTGAACTAAATCTTATAATCTGTCATCCTCCTGCTTTGTCTATATTCTAAATCATATATTCATTTTACTCACGGTGGCCTGAAGGTTTTCAAAAAAGGAGTTTATGAGAGATGCATGTTTCATTTCCTTTAGCACATGCTGTATTATAGTCAATGTCCAGATTGAACTACTATTTCTACAGCTGCATCCTAAGTGTCCGTCTATCTTCATTAAACCTCAGTTGCCTGTGCAATCTCATAATTTAATACGTATCTCTAATGAACAGTCTGCTGCTGAGCCCATTCAGACAAATCTCATCACAAACTCCTCTTTCACACATCCCCCCTCTTTTCCTTATGTGTCCACTTAAAGTGCATGTTGCTCTGTGTAACACTGGTACCTCCTAACCTCTAATCACTCAGAACTGTTCGAGGATGGCTCTCAAATATTCCTGCATGCTGCATGTGCAGTCTGGAAAGGTGAAGGCTCATTGCCAACACAGAAATGAGGTAGAACTGAAATCACATCCACAGACAATCTGCATGTGTCATTTGCATGTTGATTATGATATTAACAATACAGATTGGATGATTTGATATTTGATAATTTAATGTAATATGATGTTTTTTTTCCTGTCTTGGATAATTACCCTGATATTTATGTATGATTTCCAAATTCAGTCATCAGTGACTGCTGTTAATATGATTGTGCTCCATTATTTCAGCTTAATCCCAATGGAACCATTGCAGTTGGTAGGTTGGGTCATCTCTTTTGTTTGCCATACATTTTATTATATTATATTATTTTATTTTAATACAGACTTTACAGCACACTCAGGATAGTAGCAGTACAAAAACAACACCTTTTTTTACTTTAAAACCAATCTCTACATCAACAAGTCAAATGTAAGGACAAGCAATTAACTGAAGTTTGGCTCTTTGTCTCCAAGGTAACTGTCAGACGGGACTAAAAGGGGAAAAGGGGGATAGAGGTCTTCCTGGGATGCCGGCACCAACAAGTGAGTTAACACTTAGTACTACTGTTATATACTAATAGCTCTCCAATGTATAGACATTGAAAAATGAAAAATGTAAATGCCTTTAAATACCATCAAAGAGAAAAAAGATAATCCACAATGAAAAGGAAAAGTAGGGTACAAAAACAAATGTATGAAGTGTGTTTTAATGAGTGAATTTAAAGGCCTGAATTTATCATTTTATCTTCCATCACTTTCTTTGTACTTCCCCATCATTTCCTGGTGCTTTAAACAAAATTTAATTACAATCCTCTGGGGGGAAAAAAACAGTTTTTAGAATATGTTGGGACTTTGTTAATGTTATCATTAGTTATAACTCCCTCCTCTGTTTTCTCTGCTCTAGACTCTTTTCTTCCCAGGACAGTCAGGGTAAGTTTCATATGGAAGTGCTTTTTAAAACTTAGTTTGGCGACATGCTTGCTTTATGTGCCATCGGACTCTCCCTTCAGGTCTTTTGTGTGTGTGTGTCTAATCACAGGGGGAAAGAGGTGACCAGGGCATGCAAGGACAGAAGGGAGACAAGGGGGATGCAGCGTTGCCCGGGCAACCAGGTATCCCTGGGAGACCGGGACTTGTGGTGAGTCCATGGATACACACCGTGTTATCTTTGTGACAAAAATGTACTAAAGCAATCAAGAACTTCCTTCTGACTAGTGTTAACTTTGTCAGCTATGTTTTTTTAAGTCAAGGTTTAGTTGACTAAAAGTCTGGGCATTTTAGTCTCATCTTAGTCAAGGAAAACCACAACTATTTTAGTATAGTTTTAGTCAATGAAAACTGTTTTAGTCATCAGATTATATTGAACATTTCAGTCAATCTAGTCTAGCCAAAATATCCCCTGGTTTCTTTCTCCCAAGCCTTGTTGTTGTCATTGTTAACTACTAAGTAAGTAAGATACTCCTGACTCATCGTGCTCATTGTGTGCTGCCGGCTGGTGTAGTCCTGATATGGCGCACGCAGCACAGGAAAATCCTCTTTTTTTTTGTCAACGAAAATAAAGAGAGATTTTGTTTTTTTTAAACTACATTTTAGTCTCGTCTTTTTTCGCCAACAATATTGCATGTCGATATCACCACAGTTAGTGTTCAATAACGTCAGTGCCGTCTCGTCATCGTCTTCTTGGAGAGAAAAAGGATGTTGATGAACATAGTTTTTGTTAACTAAATTAACACTTCTCCTGACACATTTCAGGGTCCCAAAGGAGAGGCAGTGCGTGGTCCAACAGGCTACCCTGGGGTGCCAGGTTCACCGGGGTTCCCAGGCTATGGCAGACCAGGACAGGTTGGCTCTCCTGGGCCACCGGGGCCTCCAGGACCCTCTGGGTCAGCCTCAAGATATGGCTCAGGTACAAGTCATAAGTCATACAGCTGTCATACAATTACAGCAAAATGTTATCCTGTAAAGATATAGTCTTATAAGTTTAAATATCGTTCTTGTAGCTGATGAGATCAAACAACCGGTTATGATGAGCTTGTGTGACATTTTTGTTATGGCAGCTGTGACCATTGCCGGCCCCCCTGGACCTGCTGGACCAGCTGGACCTGCTGGACCTTCGGGTAGCGCAGCATCTGTAAGTGAACTTGTTTCTTCTGGCCATGTTGTTGAACTTCATACAAGGATACACCAGCATGCTAAAAACATGATTACACACCATGTAGCTGTAAAATCAATATCAAGAGAGAGGTACAGTTTCTGTACTTTTTATTTGTTTCTCAGCTGAAAACATTTGCGAGCCGTGAGAGTATGATGCAGCAGACCGCCAGGGATGCAGAGGGAACTCTGGCGTATGTCACAACAACAGGAAGTCTCTTCCTCAAGGTCTCCCAGGGATGGAAAGAGATACAGGTACTGAGTTGGACTAGTATTATATATGTAGGTTTGGTGAATCCGACACCTGACAAATGAAGCTGCAGCATACACTAGAGTAGCTAGAAACACAGCTTGCCCTCTTTTAAAGTGATATGTATGTAGGTCAGGGCTTGACTGATGTAGCAAATAAAATGGTGTAACAGCAGTTTAATTGCTTTACTTGGACGTTTTCATGGTCAGCGAAGCGCTGAGTGAGTTTCCTGATTTCCATTCATTGGAAAATACGTCCTTTCAGTAATTGAGTGCTCCAGATCCTTTTAGTCCGATTGTTTTGTCTTATTGACTGGCTGTGAATCAGCACTCCAACATCACCACTGGAAACATTTTTGAAGGCCAAACGGTGTCTCTATTTGAGAAGATGATTAATAATGAACCAACCAGTGTACAGCGGTATTTGACGAAATTGGAAAAAACAAGCCTTTTTATGAAACACAGTCGTACAAATGAAATGCTTCCACAGTCTAACTTTCTCACTGAATCACATGATCATTATTCATTTAACTTTAATACAATGTGTGCGTATGTAATGTAACAAACAAACTAATTGTTGGGACATTTCAGGTTCTTTGTTGTACTTAAAACACATTTAATTTAAGGACAACATGAGCTCAAATAACACAATATATTGCATCTGATTTTTCTTGATTTTTCTCTGTTTTGTCTCTTCAGCTTGGCAGTTTGATCTACCTCTCCAATAACATTATTCCACAAGATGAGGTACTTACTGCTTATTTTTATGGCATTTTGCTCATGCTATTGTGGAACGTTGTACTTTACATGCAGTATTTATCCATTTAACATCTCTTTTAACTATTTTTTTAGCCCCAAGCTGGATATCAGATAAGTGGAGACACGATGCAAAGAATACGTTCAGTCAACGAAAGGGTGAGTGTCAATATGACTGTATTATTTTAAATAACATAACTGGCTTCATTTGACTCTTTACGCTGGAATGTTGAATACTGAATATTCTGCAACTATGAATTTGGAAAGGGATGCTATGAATCATATATGTAACAAATGCTTTTATAAAAGCAATTATAGCCTTTCTATCTGCTTCAAAAGAGATCACTTCTGATATTTGCATCTTATTTTTTATATATGTGGTTATTTCCTTTACTAAATTTCACCTGCTTTATATGAACGTATTTCCCTTCTCTTACTTTGTCATATGAACTTATATCTTTTATTCTGCACTTGCACCTCCATCTGTTTATGTATGGGCTCAATGCTGCTTGATATATGTGCTCATTTTTGTATGTCTTACAGGGGGGCTTACATGAGTTTCTGTTTTTTATTTTATATTATGTAAATATTTTTATCTGGAAAGCTTAAAAAGCACTATGTAAATAATAAAAAAACTTTCCCAGCATAGTTCTCTTTATTTGACTCACAAATCTGTCTTTGAAGACTGTGCAGCATGTTGATTTTTATTGCAGACTAACCCTTGCAGTGACTCAAGACTCTGCTGTGTTGTTTAACTGTAATTAATGATATACAGGACTCTTCTCGTATCCTAACACCGATCTGTTGCTTCCTCTCCCTCCAGCTCAACCTGGTGGCTTTGAACCAGCCTCACTCAGGCGACATGATGGGGCTCGACGTAGCCGACCGGATGTGTTACGAGCAAGCCAAAGCGATGGGTTTGGCTCCGAACTACCGCGCCTTCATTTCCTCCCACAGGCAAGACCTGATCCACGTGGTCTATCCTGGTTTCCGGGAAACTCTGCCAGTTACCAACCTCAGGGTGAGTCTGCTCCCCAGCTGTTTTTTACTGTCAACAACTACTTCACTAAACTTTTCTCATGCAGGAACCCTCCACAGACAACAAACTTCTAGCTGCATCTAACCTACTATGTGTTATGTTTCAGGGAGATGTGATGTTTAGGAACTGGCGGTCAATTTTCAACGGCGACGGGGGGCCGATGGATGCCAGGATACCTATCTACTCCTTTGACGGCCGGGATGTTTTAGCTGATCCCTTCTGGTCAGTAAACGTGATCGACTTCCTACTTGTTTGTGTCTGTCTGTTGTTATGTTCTGTCATATTGATATTTTCTGTCATCTTCTCGTCAGGCCTCAGAAGAGCATCTGGCACGGCTCCACCAGCAGAGGTCACCGACTGGTGGACAAACACTGTGAGACGTGGCGAGCGGACCACATGTCTGTCATGGGCCAGTCCTCGAGCCTGACCTCAGGTCTGCTCCTGGGCCAGCAGACGCGGAGCTGCTCCAATCAGTACATCGTTCTTTGCATCGAGACCCACAAAAACCATTAAATCCCCCCTCCCCCCCATACCACTCCACCATGCCAGCTACCGCAAAACACTCGGGGAAAAAGATTAGTGTGTCTTTCCTAGAAAAGGACGTAGTTTTCAGCACATCCTCGGTGCTTCGTGTAGCATTTTCTGTTTTTTAAGACAGAGGACCACATTTAAGACCCTTTCTGAGGAGCGAGAAGATTGTTAAGAGGCAGTAACAAACTCTTGACGACGGCCAAGATATAATCCTGGAAGGTAAACTGACATGAAGTTGATGCTACGCTGTGGAACTGGAATCTTTTTGTGGATTGCTTGCCTTAAAGTTACATCCCTTTGTGTTGTGAAGCAATCCAGAAGATTTCTCCTTATATTCAGCTTGGTGGCACATAATGTAAAATGCATCACGAAGGCTGATGGTCTCCTTAGCAGCAGTTGTGCTTATTCATGACAATAATGGTAACATCTCAAAGATAATGTGGTAATGATTTATTAAAGAGGACCTATTGTGCTCATTTTCAGGTTCGTACTTGTATTTTGGGATTCTGCTAGAACATGTTTACATGCTTTAATGTTCAAAAATGCTTTATTTTTCTCATACCGGCTGTGCTGCAACACCTCTGCAGCGCCCCCGAAAAGCCCAGTCTGCTCTGATTGGTCAGCTGGCCCACTGTTGTGATTGGTCAACCGAACCAAACTCTTTGGACTCTGCTCCTGCTCCGTTCTAACTAGCTTTGTTAGAGAGCATACCAAATTAACCGCTACGCAGGTATTATGCACATGTGTTACTTGGTGACATCAACACCTTAAAGAAGAAAAGGCGGGACTTCAAGCGAGGTGTTTCAGGCAGTTCAGGAGCAGTGTTTCAGTGGGGGAGTCTGTGGACTTTTTAACTTTGCAGACCTTTTACATGCACAAAAAACTATAACACACTAAAGGAACGGGAAAAGGCACACACGCGTAATAGGTCCTCTTTAATGTTAAAAGGATACACGCAGCACCTTTAAACTTTATTTAAGGAGAGGGGACTAATTTGCAACAAGACACATCTGTGTCACTTTACAAGAATCAAACACAAAAAGCTTATTCCCCACATGTACACCGAGGTGTGTTGAGGACAAGACGTCTCTTTTTCAAGTTTATTATCTCTTTGTTGTTCAAGAGACTGAAGAGGCAGCGGCTGCAGGAATCTGCACCTGTCCTGAAACGTGGCAGTTTTTTTTACAAAAGATAGATTTCCAAAGACTTTTGTGATGGAAGCATAAATGGCTACTTTCACTGTTTTGTTTACAGGTTGTTTCCATAACTTCCATAGTCCCTCGTCCAACAGGGGGATTACCAGACAACCAGTGTTGCCACCAAAGTCATTTTTGATGCACTGTACTTTATTTTAAAAATATTTTCTAGTTCAACATTTTCATCTGTTTGTGTTGTAGCTTTTCATCCATCTTGGTGATCTCACATCTTAGCAGCTCTTTCTCTCAATAGGCTATTTAATTTAAATTCAATGATTTATTTATACCGTCACAGCACATAACATGAAATCCGATGATTAAATTTAAGAATGTAATTTATCGTTTGTTGTTTGTCAAATGACTGTTTCTTCTCACTTTTTGCCTCTTTTTCTATTTTCTTTTTTGTACAGTTTTTTTTTATGTTTCTAGATTTCTGTAGACAACAGTCAAAAGAAAATTCCACATAGCATAGAGATACATTTGAAACTAGCTAAATATTTCCATGCTGAAAAAAAAAAGAATAGTAGAAAAAGAAATTCCAAGGGGAAAAAAGTCATGTTTTTGTATAAATATTGGTGCTTTGTTGAATAAAGTTTTCTCTTTTCATAACCTGTTCTTGTTTCATTCTCAATTCAGTGCAGAAAATAACTCAAATACCTCTGACTGTAATAGGACAGTTTACAGTTTGTTTCACTGGCCCAAAGCGGCTAAAAAAAAAGAAAATTATTATGGCGCGTTGGTGCCACCAAAGTCATTTTGATAGACTGTACTTTATTTTGAAAATATTTCCAGTTCAACATTTTCATCTTTATAAGCGAATTGCAAGGTGCACATTTTTTTACCGTGTAACTGCACAACAGTTTTAATCCATTGTAATTTCAGCTGACTACCGGGGCTGTTATCTGTGAAGGAGCAAGCGACTAACTTTTTTTTTCATAGGCTGAATATTTGACATTAAAGATTCAAGATTCAAGATGTTTATTGTGACACCGGTTATAAAAGTACAATCATGTGAAATACTTTTTGCTGGGAAGCTCCATTAAAAAAACAGTAAGTTAAGTAGCAAAAAATAATAAAATAAAAATAATAGTGTATTTACAAATAATATACAGTATAATAATAAAGGAAGTACTTGGTATATGGTAACTATAGAAGCAATATATATATATATATATATATGTATATATATATATAATATTGCACATATTGCATTGATTGAAGTGTTGCACTTGTTTATTGCACTTTTTGTGATTAAAACAGTTTTTTGGTGAAGTATTCCTACCTCTACTGAAGAGGTTAAACATTTTGTAAACAGTATTTTAAATATAGCTGTCATGGTCCTGGGTTTTTGTAGTTTGTTTCCTGTTTTATTTTGAAGATTTCACTCCTCTTGTGTCTTGTCTAGTCTTACTTACTGCCTTTGGTTGTTTTCCCGCCTTTTCTGATTGTCTTGCCCCGCCCTAATTGGTTCCACATGTGTCTAATTAAACCTGTTTTCCTTCCAAAAGGTCTGGCATGCAAAGAAAGAAAGAACACAAAGAAAAACTGCTCTCAACTTGTAGGATACTACTGATGAGTTAGAGAACCTGCATGATACAGTAGAAGTAGAGTAGTACATGTGCTCTTTCTTTGACAACATAAAAGTATTTTTTTAGGTTGTTTATTTGGCCACTTGGACATGATGACATTCCAGGTATGTAAGCACTTTTTCACTTTTATTTTGGTTTTAACCAAAAGACTGGACCCAGTTTAACCACATGAACTATTGTAACTTTAATGTGAAGGTCCTGCTTGTTCTCCTCCTGACTGCTGCTGCAGCTGACGGTCAGTCTTTCCATCCTGGCAAATGTCCCAAGCCATCTGTCCAAGAGGACTTCAACATTGCAAAGGTAATATACTGATGACTTTTGTCATGTGTGTATTGATTTGATTGGTAATTTATGCAGTGTTGAAATACACAAGTAGAGGTTTAGTGTCTTATTGAAGGAGATGCTGCTGATTAACAACCTTTGTGCTATTCTCCTTCTAGTATATGGGCATCTGGTATGAAATAGAGAAGCTCCCAGCTATTTTTGAAAGAGGACAATGTAACCAAGCTACATACAGTCTGCTCGCTGATGGGACGGTCAAAGTTCTCAATGCAGAGCTGCTGTAAGGATTAAAAGTTTCCTATAATCATCTGTTCATCCTTCACTCTGCATGGATTTGAATTTATTGTACCATTCAAATGAAATCCTTATTTACAATAGTTGTCGCTCTCTTCCTCTCTCCACAGGTCTAATGGGAAGATAAACTCAATTGAGGGTGTTGCCAGAGTTAAAAACTCATCTCAACCTGCTATTCTGGGTGTTAGCTTCTTTAAAGGTAAATACATTGTAGATTTAAAGGTCCCATATTGTATAAAGTGAGATTTTCAGGTCTTTTACATTATAAAGCAGGTTTAAGCGCTTTATAAATACTGTTAAACTATCAAAACGCTCAATATACAGAGAAAAACACACAGCCCGTATTCAGAAACTGTGCGTTTGAAACAAGCCGTTAGGATTTCTGTCCATTTGTGATGTCACAAATATACAATATTTAGACCATTACGCAGTTTTAAACGTAAACATTCTAAATGTGTCCTAGTTTATTTCCTGTTGCAGTGTATGTTAATGACATCAGCTGACAAGAAGTAAACATGGACCCAAACTGTTGCCTAGCAACGCAATTCTGTTGAAATGCACTAAAACGGAGTGTTTCAGACAGAAGAATACAGGTATATTCAGGCAGACAGTATGAGGAAAATAAAGTGTGTTTGGAACATTACAGCATGTAAACATGTTCTAAGAGAAACACAAATACAAGTATAAACCTGAAATGAGCATGATATGGGACCTTTTTAAAAATTTAGCAACTATGTTTTACTAGATTACCTTCTATTTTATACCATCCATATCTGTGTCCAGGTGTTCCAGATGGTCCCTACTGGGTACTCTCCACAGACTACCAATCATATTCTCTGGTGTACTCTTGTTCTAACTACTTGGGAAGACTTTTCCACATCGACTTTGCCTGGATCCTGGCTCGCACTCGGGTGTTGACTGACGACGTCATTGACAGGTTACATGATAAACTGGCTTCTGCTGGTGTGAACATAAACCGCCTTACAGTCAGTAATCAGACAGGATGTGATGTCATGACCTGAGGCACCATCAGCAAAGTAAATAAGATTAACAAAGGTCTGAATATGATGTTTTGAACTCTAGTGGAATATACCAGACAGCAACATATGGCATTGATTCAATGTTGAATCTTCATCAAACTTTCTGTTGAACATTCAAATTAAAGTAAAGCAATGTAATAATAGGATTGCTTTAGCAGTGCCAAAACTATGGGAAGAGTTAATTATGTAATAAGTAGGTACATTTTGTTTTCTGCTTGTAATGAAGATGCATTTATGCCTCAAGATCTTTCTGATGTTTAGGTTCATGCACACAGCATAAAATGGTGCCATATTTTGACAGATTTGATTGATTGATTCATGGAGTTGTATAGCTCAATGGAAATAATGATATTCTTATAATGTATTATGTTGTGAGTTACAGCTGTAGGACTTCTGGTTTTTATGTCAAATGTAAACTCTGAACATAAGCTAACAAATATGGCTACAGTTCAGGATCCTTATATTCCCTTGAGATTAGCTAAATAAAACAAAATTGAAAAAAAAACTGTTTTTTTGTGTGAACAAAGGAGAGAGAAAAAGAGATATTTACATCTTGGTTTTAATTATTTATTCCATAAATTAATGTGTTAGGCAAGTGGTTCTTAACCAGGGGTCCGGGGACCACCAGGGGTCCTTGAGGGAGTTCCAGCGGGTCCACAGAAAAATGGAGAATAGTTTATTTTCACTATTTAGTTCACTATAGAAGTGAGCCCAATGTGAAGAGTGACTATTGTGATCATAGGTTTCACTTCCTCCACGGTTATCTCCTCAACTGTAGTTGACAGCGGTAGAATTATGGTTTAGACCATAATAACCAAAATATTTTTAGATAGAGATCCAAAAAACAAAATCTTATCAATTTAGGGGTCCTTGACTCAAAAAAGGTTGAGAACCACTGTTAGGCTAAATTTGTATGCAGTAACACCTTAAAACATCATTGCACAGTCAGCTTTTCTAGAAAATTGTAAACACATTTTACCTTTAATTGGAATAATAATAATCTTTATTAATCTAGCACTTTTCAAAACACAGTTCCAAAGTGCTTTACAAATTTTAAAACGAGGATAATGAAATGTACTAAAACACATAAAAAACCCAAAGGGGTAAAACAACTAAAATGTCATAAAACATAAACAAAATCACAGAAAAGCAATTCTAAAAAACTGAGTTTATAAAAGTGATTTAAAAGAGAAATCACCACAGAAAATATCATATATAATATGTTTGCATTTTGCTTGATATTTTTTCATTTATTTGTGGAAAAACAAAAAGAAAATCCTAAACACATTTTACTTTTAATTCTAATAATCTTTATTTAAATAGCACCTTTCAAAACACAGTTCCAAAGTGCTTTACAATAAAAACAACACATTTAAAACACAAGGATAACGAAATGTACTAAAAGCCAATAACTAAACATTAAAACCCAAACTAAAATGTCATAAAACATAAATAAAATCACAGAAAAGCAATTCTAAAAATGTGAGTATTTTTAAAAGGGACTTAAAAGAAAAATAATCACCACAGAAAATATCATATATAATATGTTTGCATTTTGCTTGATATTTTTTCATTTATTTGTGGAAAAACAAAATGAAAATCCTAAACACATTTTACTTTTAATTCTAATAATAATAATCTTTATTTAAATAGCACCTTTAAAACACAGTTCCAAAGTGCTTTACAATAAAAACAACAGCTTTAAAACACAAGGATAATGAAATGTACTAAAACACATAAAAAAAAAAAAAATGGGTAAAACTAAAATATAAAACATAAATAAAAGCAGAAAAGCAATTCTAAAAAATGTATTAAAATAATATTTTAAAAGGGACTTAAAAGAAAAATCATCACCATAAAAAATATTATATACAATATGTTTGCAGTTTGCTTGTTAATTATTCGTTTATTTGTGGAAAAACGAAAAGTCTATAAACCAGGTCATTTGAGGACAATGCTTTTATTCTGAAGGAAGTAGCCCGGAAGTGACGTAAACAACGAAATGGCGACACCAGGAAGAGCTGCTTCACTATCTTACAGTTTTACTTTAAGAAAAACTCTCTTATTGTTGTTTTGCATTTCTCTAACGTGTCTACCGGTTTATTCTTCAGCTGAGAGAAATGACAGACCCATTATTGGTGAGTGTAAACATTATATAAGCCAGCTTCACTACATTTTGTTGCACTTTTGGTGTAAATAATGAGCCAGAGTGAGTTAAAAACACCACAATAGACTAATAGGTTGTTGATAAAACAAAGCACCAGCTCAACCATGATAGTTTAATGTGTGTTTATTAACTGGCCTCTGTGTTTTGAGCTATTTGTTGTGTTGTTTCTGTGTATGAAGTAGTAATGTGTCCACCTGTGGTAATTCCCATTTTGCCCAGTAGGTGGTGTAACAGGTGCACAGTCATCTAGTGATGGGAATTCCGGCTCTTTTTAGTGAGCCAGATCATTTGACTCAGCTCACCAAGAAGAGCCGGCTCTTTCTGCTCCCAAACGGCTCCTCGTTTTACCACTTCTGCCTTTTATAATTCAGCCAAATTTAACTTCAGCTGTTTTGACCTATGATTAGTATGTGTGCTCATATATCACTTAAAGTATTCAATATAATTATACTAAACCTTATAATTTCCAGAATATCGTAATTTTACATGCTGCTTCGTTTCCGACTTTCACTCATCTTGTCTGCTATTCTGCTATTTCACATATTTTACAAATACTTTTTGGACATTTTTCTAATATTTTTCTGACATTTTTCACTATTTTCTTCACATATTTTACAGATGATTTTTGGATGTTTTTCTAACGTTTATCACATAATTTTCAGACATTTTTCACATATTTTACAAATAATTTTGGATATTTTTTTACATATTTTTCACTTTAATAATAAGTAATAATTTCCAGAATACCATAATTTTACATGCTGCTTCGTTTCCGACCGTCACTCATCTTGTCTGCTATTCGCGCAGCACACTCCTCTCTCTCTTTCTCTCCTCCTCTTCCTCCTGCTCTGTACCTGTAGACCGTCAGCGCGCCGCCCCTCCCTGCTTGATGGTATGATCCTTGTCTGTCATCACCTGATTGGTCGCACTGACGTCATTAACACAACATTCAGTCACAGTCAGTGCATGGAGTGCCCGTGGCGCGGAGAAGATCATCCTATCATTCTGCCTTGAATTAATAAAAATAAAAAAATGGCTCTCGGATGGGAGCCGGCTCCCATCGTTCACTTAAAAGAGCCGGCTCGTTCACGACCGACACATCACTACAGTAATCACAGAGCAGGTGTGTGGTTAACCGGGAGAGGCACACGGTTATTTTTTTTATTGAAGATAATTCATTTACAAACATGAAGGCATTGTAATCTAAACTCAATACTTCTAACATACAAGGCACAATTGGATAGGAAAGATAACTTCAATTATAAAAAAATAATATAATAACAAACTGGTTGTGTTTTTCTCTCAAAAGGTGTCCTGGCTCAGGAAATTCGTTCCCCAAAAGCAAATCAAACATCTTACATTGCTGCTTCTTATGTCAAGTTCCTGGAGTCAGCAGGAGCGAGGGTTGTGCCCGTCATGTGAGTAATCATCTATCTGTCTGCTGTCATTCCTCCAGAACATACATCAAGAGATTTTGTAACATCCTGAGGATGTTTATACAGAAGTGTTCTTGAATTGAAACCTTTAACGTCCCCTTTTCATGCCCACAGGATTAGCCAGACACTGGAGGAGTACAAGACACTGTTCAACTCCATTAACGGGTAAATGTCTTATAAAATAGCAACATGTTCTCATCCCTACTCGTCACATACCGCCGCTTTGTCACGCCACCTGGCGTCACGCCAACTTGCGTCACGTCAACTGGCGTCACTTTATTTTCAATACCACTATAGGTACCCTTGGCACTTTAGGGTTAGGCAACAAAACCACTATAGTTAGGTTTAGGAACGAACTACATGGTTAGGATTAAAACTACTACGTTTGTACAGTGAAAATGGAACTGAATGTTGTGAACACGGGACACGAATGAACAGCTGATTGTAACGTGGTGCATGGGTCATGATAACAGCGGTCTCATGGATGAAAGCCTTGTGTTTGTTGGACCCAACCATTTCCCCTGTCTTCCGCCCTGTGTGTCTTTTCGCTTTTTAAACTATGTCACCACACTCCCGGTGCACTTTCTATGAGCGTTTACATTTGCCGCGGATGGGTTTACGTTGGAACGCCCGGTGCGTTTCATACTGGCACTAAAAAGGTGCCTTGCGCTTCGGTACCGAACACCGACGGCTGTGGCAAAGCCTCGGTATTTAACGCCCTGGAAATGAGAACGGGCTGAATATAGTAACCAATTTAGCTGTCAAACCCTCCATATTAGGTTTGGGGAAGTGTATTTCTTAATTAATAATGCAATATATGTATGTGATCATTTATAAATGATGTATTTGATGACCGTTCAGTATGTTTCAGAAAAGTAAACAATAAACTTTATGTACACGGGTGGATAAAATAACAGAAACTTTATGATACCATTAAAGTACTGCAGTTGGGGGAAGGCCATTATACTCATTTTTTAATGTAATGGACATTTTAAAGGGATAGTTTGGGTGTTTTGAAGTGGGGTTACTTATTCATAGTCAGTGTATTACCTACTGTAGATGATGGTCGGCACGACCCCAGTTTGGAAACAGACAACAAAGCGATGTACTACAGCAAAAACGTATTTTAGTCATCTGAAAGATAGGCCCACCTAAAAAATCAGTTTAAGTGTACGCTATATTTAGAATATTTTCGCTGCTTTACCTTGCCTCGAGACAGCTATACAGTCTGTGTCACGACGGGAAATGAGCCGTTATCTATGCTCTTGCCAAAGCCACCAGACTCCATTGGGAAAAAAACAGTAATTTTACCTTGTAGAAAACAGGAGCTCCTGGTCTACCGCTGCCTCGATTGTTAGTTTGTTTGTCTTATTGTGTGACTTTGGTGAATCTGAACTAACCAAGGTCACACAGTAAAACAAAAAAACTAACCGATGTTTTACCTCCCGTGTTCTGGGAGGTCAAATTGCTGTTTTTTTTTTGTTTTTTTTTACATGGAGTCTGGTAGCTTTGGCGAGAGCATGCAGTAGATGGATAATGTCTTCAGTTCCCCATCGGAAAGGGACAGGGAGTTCAATCAACAACTTTAAAGGCCTCTGAATGTTTCTTATTGTTTTGTCCACCTCATGTACTGTATGTTTTTTTTTTTTTTTCCAAAAGATAGATAACATTTTGGTTCTTTGAGAGTCACAACTCCGTTCTTGTGTGTTGTGTCTTTTGTTAACAGGATCCTTTACCCAGGCGGAAGGGCCAGCATCAAATCGTCTGCTTATCAAAGAGCTGCAAAAATCTTTTATGATCTTGCTATTGAGGTAAAAGTGTAACAAATTAGTAACTAGGTTTTAGTGTGTTGATGAGGGGTTATGATGCAGACTGTATGTGATGTTTCAGGCAAACAAGAGAGGCGACTATTTTCCTGTGTGGGGCACCTGTCTTGGATTTGAGCAGCTGATCTATTTGACGAGTGGAAACACGCTACTGACGTTTACCAATACAAGTGGTGTGCCATTGCCTCTGAACTTCACTAACGGTACGGCTTTGTCTTAATACTGATTCCTTATCAGTGAGAGAAGTCTTAATCAGCAGTGAGTGGATGAATACAGTTATCTTTAGCTCTGAAAATCAAGGTTCATCCTAACTTTGGTGAATGAACCTTGTTGGTTAAAGTGTTTATTGTTAGGAAATGTTTTATTTAATTAAAATGACCTAAACCAGTTGTTTCCATCCATGATCTTAACTCTTTAATGAGTTATCTAAACATAACAGTTATGTTGACGAATATGCAGAAGAGGTTAAAAGGCCATGTTTGTGTTGTTGTAAAGTTAAGCACTGTAAGTAAGCATAATTATATGAACCTTAAATTACTTTAATCAGTTTCCATGTCAAGGTTGTACCAGCACCAGTTATCAGAGTTTACATGAAAAAAATGGACCTTATTTATGTTAACCACTTAAAATATGATCTGAAATTGTGTATTTGTTTGAGAAAAAATGTCATTATTATTAATAATAATAACCCGTTATGGCCCATTTCCAGACACCAAAGACAGCAAGATGTTTAAAGGCTTCCCAGCCGAACTCATGGAGGATCTGGCTTCTGAGCCGCTTACAGAACACTCTCACAAGTGGAGTTTGGCAGTGTTGGTACGTCATTCATTACCATTATGCATTACCCACAAATATATATAAAATAGAGTGCAGTGCAAGAGCCACGGCACTGCTAGAGTACACCATTATATTATTGGTTTGTGGTGAAATATGAGCCATTTTTCTCAGAACATGGATAGCAGAGAAAGAGAAAACAGGGTCTAGTTTAATTGGGTGCATTGTAACTCTTGTTCTCTGTTGGTTTCTTTCAGACTCATAACACAAATGAGGAGCTGAAGAAGTTTTACAAAATTCTCTCCACAAATACGGATGGAGAAACAGAGTTTGTGTCAACAGTGGAAGGTAGTTACAACGCAGCATCAATTTATCGGAACAAGTTTACAGCAAAATAACACTAGAGGGAACTTTTTGAATGAGTACTTTCTCTTCTCTCACCTCTTGGCAGCATATGATTACCCAATTTATGCGACACAGTGGCATCCAGAGAAAAATGCATTCGAATGGACAAGGCCTTTCATACCACACTCTCCATCAGCAGTCAAGACTACCTTCTACATGGCTGAATTCTTTGTCAATGAAGGTATGAACACAGCATCATTTTTGGTTCCTTAATTACATAGTCGGTAGCTGCATGATAGAGCCTTTGTGATCTGTAAATCTTATTGTTTTCTCTCCTCACAGCCAGGAAGAACTTTCACAGATTTGAATCAGAAGAGGAGGAGAGAAAAGCGCTGATATACAACTACAATCCTGTTTACATTGGGGACCGGAGTGTCTTTGAGCAAATCTATTTCTTCTGATGTCTGTTTGCGGAGAAGTTTTTCCTTTTTCAACAGCTGATTGGCTGTCTCAATCACGTGTGTAGGGATTTGGCAGTAACAGGTTTGGTTATTAGCAAATTAATTAATAAATAATAATAGAATTATTAATATTAATAAAAATTATCAATAAACATTAATAATAAACGGGGCACCACCCTGGAATCAGGGACCAATAACCAAAACGTTAATATAGTCTCATTAAATATACTAAACTATCAATTTGGAACGTTGATTAATAATTAAATTAATAACTATAACCAAAATAGATAGTAAAGGTTGAAGGATATCGGAGTTCTTGACATAGCAGAGGTTGGCATTATTCACTCTCGTACAACATTAAACAGACCAGCATGTATATTCCACAATCATTTATTTACAAGATAATAAAGGTTTAAAACACAATATTAATCTAACTAAATAACTAAACTAAACAAACAAAGTGAGTGAGAGTGAGAGTGAGAGTGAGAGAGAGAGATCTTGTCTCAAGATGTCTGCCTACAGACAAAAGGGGCGAGCACTGTAAAACTACAAAGATGGCGGAATCAAAGATGGCCGCCAACATGTCACCACATGGCCTCTTTGTTCTTCGGAGCACATGTGCTCAGGAAGGACAGAGAGGGGGGTTGATGTGGGGGTTAAGATTATCTGAAGCTGTATGTTTATTTTTAACTAATTCACAGTTTCTGTATGTGATCTTTTTGTGTGTCAGATAATGCAGTGGGTTAGAAAAGATGGTTAGTTTGCATGCAAGACCTTGTCTATGTGAAGCATAAACTAACTTGGAGGAAGCTGATCGCTCCAATCTTCCCAGCAGCTTGATAGCTTGATGCTAACTTCCTTGCGGTTGTTGCTTGAAGTTAGTTGGTAAAAAGGCAGGCTCTCGCGTCCTCTGCCTACAAGCTCTCTATGTTACACAGGGCCGGTGGCACGCCGTGTCATTAAAGGAACACTTAGATTAACAGCAAAATATGACAACTAGACCAGATTGCATTGAATACTTGGTATTCAAATGCTGAACCAAAATCTTTCAAGTTCTACAGCTTAGGTTAACTTGAATTAGCAGCAAAAGCAATCTCTTAAAATTAACACTATAAAGGCTTAAAGTGTTAATAATCAAAATCTCTCAAATAAGCAATTCTAACCACAATGTACTTGTTTAAAAGTACAGCTGGACTTTTACTCCTGTGGAAGACTAGTGGTGTAGAATGTAAACACTTTTGGTTTGTTTAGAAGTGGAATATGAAATTTGTTTTTGACCAAAAATTATGCTGAAAATGAATATTGCACATTATGAACAATATGCCAACAATAATAATATGCCTCACACGGGGCACCAAAATGTAGGGATTTGGCAGTAACAGGTTTGGTAATTAGCAAATTAATTAATAAATAATATAATTTGTGTGTGTGTGTGTGTGTGAGTGAGAGTGAGTGTGAGTGCGTCCGTGCGCGCGCGCGCGTTAGAGAGACAAGATGGCTTCTTGTCTCAAGATGTCTGCCTACACATGGCCTCTTTGTTCTTCGGAGCACATGTGGGGGTTAAGATTATCTGAAGCTGTATGTTTATGTTTAACTAATTCACAGTTTCTGTATGTGATCTTCATGTGTGTCAGATAATGCAGTGGGTTGGAAAAGATGGTTAGTTTGCATGCAAGACCATGTCTTTGTGAAGCATAAACTAAACACATCAGATGTGGCGAAGCCAACTACCCAAATACAAATAACTACAAATAATATCACAACCGTGAAGCTCAATGAATAACATTAATCATATCAATACAAGTACATTCTAGAAATCAAAGTTGAACAGTCTTGCTCAGCCATGTGCAATTGCTACAGCTAATGTAAGCCCAGTACGTTACCAATCCATGGAAGAAAAAGGGTTTGTAATTCCATGTGTTGAAGTTGTGGTTCCAAGTCAAAGATGTCGTCTTTGCTGTGCTCAAATCGAGTTGTGCAGATTGGAGAAAGCTGATCGCTCCAATACTTCTTCCCAGCAGCTTGATATTAACTTCCTTGCGGTTGTTGCTTGAAGTTAGTTGGTAAAAAGGCAGGCTCTCGCATCCTCTGCCTTAGAGGTTGCTTGTGTTGCTATGGCTGTTTCCTAACGGGCCATAGATCAGAGCAGCAGCTCACCTCCACAGGTCAGGAGGGGTGAGGAGAAGGTGAAGAAAGAGGAGGAACAAAGACATTCCTCTGGGTTTGGTGAATTTCACACCTATGTGTGAATGCTACAGTAGCCAATAGCTACTGAGCTGAGTCCACAGCCAATGGCTGCATGACTCAAGGATCCTGAGAAACGTAGTTCATTGTCTTTGCCACCAGTAATGGTGGGTCCCTACACGTGACTCGGTAATGTTTTGTGCAAGATGCAGCCATGAAACGTTATGGGTGTGTTGTTGAGATCAAAATGAAGGCCGAGTTCGAACATTGGGTGTGGTCCGAGCAAGGGCGCTGGAAGTAGGGGGGTAGGAAGTGGGGAAAGGGGTTTTTGGCCACCCCACTTTACGCTCCTGGCCCGATTTGGCGTTGCGGCTTGTGTGATTCCGTCACAAGATGGTCTCTAGTTTGATTTTGCATTGCTGCTCACTTCATCTGTTGAATCTGCAACTAAACAAGCAGCCTAGTAAAGTGGTAATAGGATATATTTATACTAGAGCTGCAACGATTAATCAATTAATCGATCAGTTGTCAACTATTAAATTCATCGCCATCTATTTTGATTATCAATTAATCGGTTTGAGTAATTTTTTAGGAAAAAAAAGTCAATTCCCTGATTCCAGCTTTTAAATGTGAATATTTTCTGGTTTCTTTTCTCCTCTGTGATAGTAAACTGAATATCTTTGAGTTGTGGACGAAACAAGACATTTTACCATTTTCTGCCATTTTTTAGACCAAACAACTCATCAATTAGTTGAGAAAATTAATCAACAATGAAAATAATCATTAGTGGCAGCCCTAATTTATACGTGAAACATGAATCTTGATGCAGGGCAGGATTTATGTCAAATGATACTTTGTGGATGTTGTAGCTGGGTCTACAGCTGAGTAATTAAATGCTGATACCGACACTGCAGATAGTAACATTTTTAGGAATTTTGCGTTGAACATTTGAATGTTAACAGTCTACATTTCGATGATGTGTACAATTACCAACATAAAATATAATTTCTTAAAGCTGCAGCATTTATTAACATAGCATGCACTTTTCCGGCCTACAAACTGTGTTTACATTAACCCCCGTTTACGCTACCTGTTCAGCACCAAACAGCAAAGAAACAGTTAACAACTGGCTAGTGAACATAATGGAGTATTTAGCACCTTTAATAGCCAGAATATTAAGTTATTGGAGACCAAAACAGAGCTGAAAAGAAAGTAATTTGTATGTGATGGGTTACCAGAAACATGACTCAAAATAAATGCTGCTAATGTTGTTGTGTGTCTGCTAGACCAGTGGTTTCCAACCTTTTTCCCTCAAGGGACCCCTTATCTATCATTGAGTAAACTGATGATCACTGACTAAGGCTGTATTCGAAACCGCATACTGCATACTACTGAGGAGCGCAGTATGCAGTATACAGTACATACTGCATACTGCGTTCCTGAGTAGTATGCAGTATGTGACAGTTAAAGTGATGTATTTAGCAGTATGCTAGACGAGGCTTTAGTCTTTAAACCAGCTCTTAAAGCACAGGACAAAAAAAAAAACTTGTACCACTATTACAATATTATCAAAAAATACAACTTTGATTTTGTTGTTTATGTTCTGCTTGTTTACTTTATAAGATACTGCAGGTTAAAACTATTTATTCTAACAGCTCATAATGAAGTCCGACAAACAGGATCATCAACGAGGAGAGATGGGAAATATAAAACATTGATCCACAACATTTACTTTACTCAAACTGCTTTTTCAGTTACAGCAAAAACAAAAGTGGACTGATCTCCCTCCAGATATTAG
>CAKAKR010006972.1:4177-63625 GCA_916700685.1 Adelosebastes latens | reverse complement strand
GCCTTGCTCACTGGTTGGCTGTTGGGTGAGCAGCATAGCAGTAAAAAACGCTCATTTCCAGTAGCCAGTTCAATGCTCGAGCTCTGCTTACAGCTGAAATGTTCCACACACAGCTCATCAGCTGAACTGTTGAAAAGTGGTTACAGTAGTTGGCTGGAGGTATTTTGCGTATTACATCCTGTTTATTCAGATATTCACGCACAACCCTCACACATACAGGAACACACAGGAAGGAAACACTGAATAGGGTCCTGTTGTGCCAGAATTTCTTTCATTGTGAGAGATTGAGGGCATAATTTTCTGAGGGTGTGTTTGTGTGTCTCCATGTATGTGTTTCCACTCGTGTGTGTGTGTGTGTGTGTGTGTGTGTGTGTGTGTAAAATGCATTTATTACATTATACACTTGAGATAGTTGTTCATGCTTGCAACATGTCTATCAATCTAACAGTGTAACTTTAAATTAATGGTACATTTAGGAACGTTAGTTTGCTCTGGAGAGAGTTACTGGATGTGATATTTTGTTTAAACACACAAGCACTCACACAGAGATTCACAAGCACAGAACAAAGTGCATTGTTATACCGTTGTTTCCCACAACCCTGACTGATTCAATTTCCATTTTTACTCTTGTTTTCCAAGAACATTAAAAATCAATTTGGGACACATTGGCCAAGTTGATGTTCAAAGTAGTGCTGATCCCCAAAGACAAAAAAGAGGATGACCTTCTGTTCTGTTTTGACTGAGGTGTGGCAGACCGTGTTCATACCAAATAACAGCTGCGTGGAAGAAGTGACTCTGCTGGAGAAACAGATGATAGGAGGGACACAGGGAAGGGGGAGATAGGAAGACGAGGCAGACAGCTGGACCCAAACAGTTAATAGAAAGTACACAGAAAGACCTCTCTGTGACAAACGTGGGCAGACGAACGCATCAGCCACAAAAATACTACAGATAGAAGAAGGCAAACATGGGCAGCAATAGATATGGACTCAGGAGGAAGGATCACATGGGGAGTTCACAGAATTATAGCCAGGGCGAAAGTAGCTATGGGGTGTTTATAGCAGCAACATTTTCATTTCATTGTTGCCATGTTTGTATAATTAATAATAGCAAGCACGATAAAAGACTACACATTTCCATTTCCAGAATGTAAAATAATTTGGATAAAATTAATTATTTGATTAATGGATTAGTTGTCAACTATTAAATTAATCGCCAACTATTTTGATAATCAATTATTCGGTATGAGTAATTTTTTATTTTTAAAAAGTCAAATTTCTCTGAATCCAGCTTCTTAAATGTGAATATTTTCTGGTCTCTTTACTCCTCTATGACAGTTAACTGAATATCTTTGAGTTGTGGACAAAACAAGACATTTGAGGACGTCATCTTGGGCTTTTGGAAACACTGATTGACCAAACAACTAATCAGTTAATCAAGAAAATAATCAACAGATTACTCAGTAATGAAATAATTGTTAGTTGCAGCCCTAGGTAAAATATTTCTGTCAATTATGAAATTAAAGAAATTATATAAAAAAAAAAAAGAACAGGAATAAATATTAAATGTTTGTATTAATTTCTATCTATGCGATAGTAGCATGGTTGTTAAAACATCAAATTAATCTGATTGTGAAGGTTATATTGAAAGGATGTTTATTGAGACAATGCAGTGTGTAACAATATAATTAAGGAGGCTAAAACCAAAGTATAAAGTAAATAATATCTCATTCTGAAAAACAAGAGCTAAGTGCACTTTTTAGTAATAGTAGTAAAAACTTCCAGCTCAAAAAAAAAAGAAGCACAGCTCAGTTTTAAAAAAATGTAAAACTTCTACAGGGTTACAGTCTAAATGCATATTAGAGCCTCCATCTGACGTTCCTCTATTCCTGCCTTAGCTTCTTTATTTCAGGGAAAGAAATTAGCCTTTTTTTCTGGCAGTACTTTGGACCGTGACTAAATGGAGTCAGTGCAGCTGTCACCTTTGAACAGGATCAACTTTGATTATGTTTTAATGAGCCTTTTTCTTGTCATCTCTTAATGCTTTTTTCACTGTCTCAACTACACTGTGACTGTCACAGTTCAGCTGACGGGCAGACAAAATGTTTGGCTGTGTTGCACTGTTGTATATACTGTATACTGTGTGTATACACATACGTGATCTGACAAAATGCAGCCACAGACTGAACACAGTCGGACCTGCTGCTGACAGCTTGCTCTCTGTGACATCAGCTTATCAGAGTGTGAAACACAGCCGAAACAGGAGCTGTAGGACAGTGTGTGTGATTAGAGTCTCATACACAGTAGCTGACCAGGCAGAGGTGGATAGTTAGATATTTAGCCGACAGCGAGCACTTGGAATGAAGGCTACTACCAGTTGCCATCCATCTCTGCACCCTCTCCTGTTTGTTCTGGACAGTTGTCATGGCTTTGGGTGCTGTCCTGGGTTAACCCCGGCCTGGATGCCTTCAGGCGAACACAGACTCTCCGAGGACTGGACAGACTCAGATTGTCCAAGTAGACCTCATTATATAAACGCTTGTCTGCCATTTTTTGTTGGAATTTTTGAAATATTTTACACAAGCGATTTTATAGTGGGTGCTGTGACTCTTCAAACTCGTCACTGGTCTTGAGGTTTGCCTGCAAGTATCTTGTAAATAGCGTCTTTCTCTGCAGTCTCTTGGACAATAATTAAACTAGGTATCTTTTAACTGGATGTTGGCCATAAAAACTGCCACAGTGGCTTGAGTGCCGAAATATTCAAGCCTTAAAGCCTGCTGTATATTAGAGGTTTCCACATGAAATTGCCACCGTTTCAATATGACATTTGACTGACTGATTAGAGAACAATGAATAATTTAGTGTCATTGGGTTTTTGTCCTTTCTAGAGTAAAGGCAGCACAGAGTGAGTTGGGGACTCAGATCCTGGCAGATTTTGAAGAATCCTTCCCCTCTCAAGGCTCCAAGGTAAATATGTTGTGTGGGAATCTGGGTTTTCAGATTTATTAAAGGTCCAGTGTGTAAAATTGTGGGGGATCTATTAGCAGAAATTAAGCATAATATTCATAACTATGATTACATTAGTGTATAACCACCTGAAACTAAGAATCGTTGTGTTTTCGTTAGCTTTGAATGAGCCCTTCGTATCTACATAGGGAGCGGGTCCTCTTCATGGAGTCCGCCATGTTGCTCCGCCATGTTTCTACAGTAGCGGAGAACGGACAAACCAAACACTGGCTCGAGAGAGAGAGCCTTTGCGTTTTGGCTGGGGCTGTCTTTAATCGCGATTAATCGCAGGATTGTATATGTATATATTTATTATTGGAAATCAATTAACAACACAAACAATGACAACTATTGTCCAGAAACCCTCACAGGTACTGCATTTAGCATAAAAAATATGCTCAAATCATAACATGGCAAACTAAAGCCCAACAGGCAACAACAGCTGTCAGTGTGTCAGTGTGCTGACTTGACTATGACTTGCCCCAAACTGCATGTGATTATCATAAAGTGGGCATGCCCACTTCCTAAGTGGCTAAGCCTTCTTCCTAACAAGGTAGCTTTAAAACTGAGCCTGCTACAAATTGCGTTAATGCGTTAAAGAAATTAGTGGCGTTAAAACAAACTTAAGTTAACGCGTAATTATCATGTTTCCTTTGACAGCCCTAGTTTTTACGGTACCTGATGTCCACCGTAGCTCTCCAACACGCTTGGAAAGGGAGGGTATTCGGTTGGTTGCAATCTGCAACCTCACCACTAGATGCCACTTAATCTTTCACACTTAAATTTTTTGTCTTTTAAGTGTATTAATTCCACTTATGTCTATTTAGAATATGCTCTTTTTTTTGTTCCCTCCTGTACAAAATTTTATGTCAAACTTTTATTTTCATCCATCCAGAGACCAGGCGGTCCCAGTAATGTGCTGAGAGATGCCTGTCTGGTGGCCAACGTGCTGGATCCGCGCATCAAACAGGAGATCATCAAAAAGTTCATCAGGCAGCACCTCTCAGAGTACCTGGTGTTATTCCAGGAAAACCAAGATGTGAGTAAGAATTTTTGAATTTGAATCATATCTAATTACAGTAAATGAAAAAGGTGGTATTTAGATATTGATGAAAAAGTATTGTAACCTATTGCTCAGGTTGCATGGCTAGACAAGATCGATCGGCGCTATGCGTGGATCAAACGGCAGCTGGTGGACTATGAGGAGAAGTATGGACGCATGTTTCCTGAGGAGTGGTGCATGACGGAGCGTATCGCTGTGGAGTTCTGCCACATCACCAGGTAAACACACACCAGTGTTATAGCTATAGTATAAAAACCCATCCGGGAACAAGCGTTGCAGGTGATCTTAGACCATGAATGTTAAAGTTTGTGGCTTTAGTCTTTTTAATGAATATTTCATGCTGTGTCTCTGTCCCCAAGAAAAGAGAAGAAAAGAAAAGGAATTAAATGTAATTAAATTAAAAAGGCTGAAATTGAGAAATTGGATGTGGGACTTTTCTGCATTATGAAGTGAACCACACTGGTATGGCGTGCCTGGCGTGAGTCTGTGATTCGGCTTCCAGTGCAGTTGACGTAGGTGGCCTACATGAGCAGTGACCTAGTGTCCACACTCCTCAGTCTTTTCCCCCCTCAGCTACATGAAGGAAGAAAGAGTGGGCATTGTTTGTGTGTTACTCCCGGCTGCAGCTGACAATAAAAAACATCTGGCAAAAACCGTAGTAGTGTTGTTAGAAAAAAGCCTAACGACATGTTTTTGCTAAAAGGACAGATGTAACAATTAAGGATCATTGAAGACATTTCTGGGATGTCAAAGCATAGAAAATTAGAGGTGAATATATTCAAACTGATGTCCATTTTTTCTATGTGTTTGTAAGGGTGGAGCTAGCCAAAGTGATGCGAACACGGGCTAAGGAGATCGAGGTGAAGCTGCTTCTGTTTGCTATTCAGAGGACCACAAACTTCGAGGGTCTTCTGGCCAAACGCTTCACAGGATGCACCTTGACGGACATACCCGGAGTGAGAAAAACACACACAGACAAACAATACATGTTGACTTTTAACTCCAGCTGCTTCAAATTGTTCAAGCTGAAAATGTCCAAACACAGAAAATTAGATTAGAGATTGTAATTGCACTCCTGCCCTTCACTAACACCTTTCTTGCATTATGAAATGTCATCCAATCACAGCGTTTTTCAAGTTCATGTAAAATCTTCCATGTGTGTATACACTATTCTCCAATGAGACCACATGTATCGCTTGCCGAAATATTCTCAGTATTGTTTTAGCAAAATGGCAGCATGCAGATTGATCCCATTAAGACAAAATATGTCTTTGTTGCTGGCTTTTGTTTGGGCCATAATCACATTTACATGAAACTGCTGATTCTTAGCTTGTTGTGTTCTACGCTCACACACACACAAAGAGTACTCTCTGTGTCACGGCCTGAAGAAACCTTTTAATCCAGGTCATGTTGGCGTGTGGAGGTGGAAGTGATACACAGAGAATGGACAGATTATGATTATTATTGTGTTGGGGCACAACTAGGCCAAGCTGGTTCAGAACTGATAATTTCTTACAGTCAGAGAGGCCCTTTTGTCTTCGGTTCAGTTTTACACCCACGCCTGTTGGGTTCTGTAATTCAATCAGGGATTTGGTTGAGAGGAATTTCATAATTGGAGGTGCAGTTTCACCAAACCCTCTGACATAAACATGGAAGAAAATGATGAAACCTGGATTGTATTTAAAAGAGTTTATGATAATTACAGAAACAGTCAGTCAAGTCGAGTATTGTTAGCATGTAATGTCTTACTTGCAGTAAAACCCGTAATGATGCTCTAATAATTGAGCATTAGAAAAAATACTAAAGTTGTATCTGTGCTTTTATAGCAGAAGAGGCCAGAGAGCCCTCTGGCCTCCACTAACCCCTTCCTGGAGGATGAGGCAGGTGAAGATGTGGGCACAGATAAGGACGAGGATCTGGCTAAGGTGAGTTAACCTGGAATGACCTCATCTGACTTGTTCTGTGGAGCTTTCTTTAGGCAGAATAGATTTTCTTTCTCTTTTTTTTTCTGAAGTGATCCTCTTAAAGGTTTTTACACACCAGCAGTATTCTTTTCATGCGATTAATTCGCACGAATTGTTGTTTTTGTCACGAATACTTTCACACAGATCAATATTACATACTTTTTTTTCCGAAATAAGGATGATTTTTCTGAGCTTTCGCACTGTGAATAAAGGCATCAACCAATCAAGTTGTGCGGAACAGGTTGATTCGCACCTATAGAGCGCTGCAGGGATGACGTATTTTTGTAGGCCAACCAGGAAGTTAGCATCGCCCTGGTTTCCCTCGACAAAAAAACAATGGGATTTATTTCAGACATCTAACCAAAAACAAAACAAAAAAACATTCCAGACTTCCAGACGAGGGAACCGGAAGTGCTAAAATGCTAACTCATTTCCGTGTTTTTGGACTCATTCCTGCACCACTCTATATTTATGAAACAACACAGAGGCTCCGTAGTCCGAACCGAGACGGCAAATTGTATTACACCTTCAACCTTGACAAAGGCAGCGCAGACCAGATCCACTCTCTTTGTTCTTACCTTGCACAATAAAAGCCCTAGAGATATAATATTCACAGGCGAGTATTTCACATTTGCACGTCGTTTATTCATCACTCCCCGATGTTTAAAGGCCTTAAAGGGAATATGGCTCATTTGTTCATGGCAATGCAGTGGCAGTAGAATAGTGGTGAAGCAGCCTTATTTCAATACTCTCCCATGTACTACCTCAACCTTACAACCATTTGCCTATGTGGAAGTAGTTTGAACACAATAATCTTATCTGTTATACTTGTTGTCTTGGCTGAAGGATGTTAGGTACACCAAGGTAAAAGCTCCACTCTAATATAACAGTCCTACAATGAAGTTAGAAATACTTTGTTCTCAGTATAACAGAACCACAAACTACAGCCTCCAAAGTGATCATAAAGTTGAATCCACGCCTCTTTAAAAACTGTTTCAACAAAAACATGACCGTTATACCCGTTATTGCAGGGCTGGTGTTTTGGACTGCATCAGTTATAGTTAGATATAGCTAATAAAGTGGTATCTGAGTGTATGGGAAGTAAATTGCTTCAGTTTCTAGCATGTTAGATAACGTGATCGTTGACAACTGTGTTCAGTGTTTTCACAGAGCTACAACGAAAATCTGTTATTTCACTAATTCCTCATTTCCCGTCCATTCTTTCAGCCCAGGAAGCCAAAAGCTCCGGACAACCCTTTCCATGGCATTGTCTCCAAGTGCTTTGAACCTCATCTATACGTCTACATAGAATCCCAAGACAAGTGAGCAAAACACACTCACACAAGCCAGACAAGGCCAAATTGGGTCGTCGTACACAGAGCCAGGATCGGTAGCAGGTTGTGTTTAAAGTTGGCACGTGCGTCCTTTTTCCGTTGCCCACTCATCAATCAGATCTCCCACCTCCCATTCTACTTCGTTGCCTCTTCTGTCTTTCCATCTCTTGTTCCTGTACATGCCTCTGTCTCCACTGTGGCAGAAATGTTTCCCATTAGCTACACGACCACAGACGCTGGGAGAAAGAGAGAGAGAGAGGTTGAATAAGTGCTGCCACAGCAGATCTGCCTATTTTCTTTCCCACCTCTTTATTTTTTTCGTTTTTGGTCCCCCTCTTTCTTTCTGTGTAATTTTTATTTCATTCCTCCTTTCTTCATCTCAATCTCTTGTTCCTGTTCTGTTCAGTCTCTTTCTGTTTTCTTCCTGCCTCCCCTTCCTCTTTCTTCTACCACCATTCTCCTCCATCAGTCCCCTCCCCTCCCCCAGTCATGGTGATCGCTCCTGTAACTGAACACAGTTCTGGGACTGCTGTGCTTGCATGCAGCCCCTGGCTCTCTGGACCGTTAAATGCTGTTTGTCTGTCCAAGGGAACAGGATTGACCTATTCTGCAGCTCCAACCTCATTTCAGCTCAATCCAAAGGCCTTAAACAGGCAACAGCCAGATCAGCCTGTCCCCAGTGGGACGTAGCAGGAGAGAACAGTGGCCTGCTTGTTTTGTCCTTGGCTTTAACTCCAAGATTCAGTAGGATTGGGCCACAGCAACTGACTGTGGACCTGTTGACTGTAGTACTGAGGATTTTGATATGCTTAGTTGGAATATTTTCTCCTATTCATCCATGTGGCTCTCTGTCTGTCTGCCTGTTATTTTTTCCGTTTATTTATTTTATTGAGTTGAGGAATGAATCATATGTTTTTAACGTTTTTATTTGATTCATTTATTTCCTTTCATGTGCCTCTTATCCAACCAACCATGTGTGTGTGTGTGTTTGGCTGTACATTTTTCTGCATTTGCAGGAACCTGGGCGAACTAATTGACCGGTTTGTGGCTGACTTCCGAGCACAAGGCCCACCGAAGGCGGGCACGGAGGAGGGTGGAGCGGTGCTTCCCAGCTGTGCTGACCTCTTTGTCTATTACAAGAAGTGCATGGTGCAGTGCTCGCAACTGAGCACCGGAGAACCGATGATCGCCCTCACAACCATCTTCCAGAAATTCCTGAGAGAGTACGCATGGAAGATCCTCTCTGGCAACCTGCCTAAGTAAGACTCAAGGTTCAGGTTTGGTCATTTAAAAAAAAAAAAAAGTCATATATTAGAATTGTCCTTTCTCGTATAGGTGAAGTTTTAGACTTAACATGGAGCTAGGGTAACCTGTGGTTTTCTGAGTAAACTCTGTCCCATAGAAGAATTAAAACAAAGAGAGGTTCAGTTTAGGAATAAAAGGTAAGCACTAGCGTGACAATGAGTGATCGGATCTCAACGCGTCCTCAATGCGTCTTGGGTGCATTCACACCTGTACTTAGAACGGTCCACTTGTGATCGGATCACCCAAGACGCATGTTAATGGCAGGTCTGAATAGAGCCTAAGACTGCCTGACTGATTTGAGTTGACAGGGAAAACCCTCAACTTCTCTCTCAAAATACAAAGTCATTTCATATTAATATTATAGTACAAGTCTGGCAATATTCAAATTTTTCTTCTCTTCAGCTATTACCGCACTAACAAGTATTGTCTGTGTATTCCACTGCGCCACAGACCTGCATTGCTTTCCAAAAACTATTAAAAACAAATCATTCAGTCACATCGTCGCACTGGGTGACATGTTGCTTTTTATTACAACAAACACAAGCACTGTAGTTTATTTTGAGTCAGTCCCACGTACACCGTCCTGCTGACAAAAACACTCACTAGTTTTTCAACCGTTTCCATCCATGAGAATCATTACATTTTTCTTGGCAGTAACACAAACAGATATTTATTTGGGATGAATTTATCATAAACAAGCCTGTCATGCCCATATTTGTTCATACTTTTGGTACGGTGATGGGGCTGTTTAGGAGTTTGGTTTGAAACTTAATGTCTTCAGTCCTCGCTGTGTTTGATGGATTGGGATGGCACGCTATGAGGAATCTGGAATTGGTTATGTTGTGGCAAAGCCTAATATGCTACCAGCAAAAACATCTCTGGCTCATTGGCCACATTAGAACTGTGGTGTACACACACACACACACAGGCGTGCTCTGTTTCTGTCTCAGATATGCATGCATGCTAATTACACACTACTTACGCTCGCTGACTAATGTATACCATATTCTGAGCCGTATGCAAACACGATACAAAGATGCACTCAAAGGCTTTGCAAGAGCGTACACTTACAGACACATGAAGACACGGTCGTCCGATGTGGTGTGCTGTGGATTGGTTTTGCGAGGTTTGGAGAGGGGCCCTCGAAAGGAGCTCGAACTATGTTGTGGTTTTACCCACGTCTCTGTTATGACGTTTATTAATGACTGGGTCGCCGTTGAAGCCTCATTGGCGCAGCATCCCGACACTTGTGTCTGCTTGTAGTTATGCCTGTTGTGCCTCGGTTACTACGTCTTTACCTGTGGTTCGACAAAGAGTTTTTTTCTTAAAGCTCAGTAGCAAAGGGGGTCCACATCAGCCAGTCTTAGGAAAAGCGATACACAGCATCTTGGGGTTCGTCTCAATCCCTGATTCCTCTCATTCACCCTATAACTTTACGGCATAAAGTAATCTCTCTATCCAAATGTAAACAAAGTAGGGCTGGGCAATATATCAATATTATATCAATATCCTGATATGAGACTAGATATCATCTTAGATTTTGTATATCATGATATGGCATAAGTGGTTATTTTTTTGTTTTAGCTGTTATATTATTTGCCTTTACCTACTTAGTCGTTATATCCTCATTACTGATTATTTATCAAAAATCTCATTGTGTAAATATTTTGTGAAAGCACCAATTAGTCAACCCTACAATATCGTCTCAATATTGATATTGACATATTTGGTCAAAAATATTGTGTTATTTGATTTTCTCCATATCTCCCAGCCCTGAAACAAAGTGAAGTCACCACAAACATTTATAACACACAAGATGGAAACCAGCAATCACTCAAAAATGAATCAAATTAATATAATAAATGTTTTTTTTTAGTTAAGATCAGTTGAGAAACACATAAAGCAGATTCTCTTGAACGCTTGAATTATATAGTCAGATTACACACAACATATAACTTAACATAACTACTCATTGGACTTTAAATCACTTCCCCCTCTTAACTCAAATGTTAACCCCTCTTGTTCTGTCTCTATCTCTGTTTTATCTCTCTCTCTCCAGATCCAGCAGTAACAGCGGAGGTCTTACCATCAGCAGCTTGCTGAAGGAGAAAGAAGGTTCAGAAGCTGCAAAGTTCACCATGGACGAGCTCTGCCTGATCTGTAGCATCCTCAGCACTGCGGAGTACTGCCTGGCTACCACACAACAGGCATGCACACACACGTTAAGCACACAGATGCACAGACCTGACATATCTATGAATGCATGCAGTGACGGTATATGCTAGGGAACATCAGAGATGCCTATCATGTATCAGTTAGCAGAATATCTGACCTGTGTTTCATCAGTGTTTTAAGGAACTCACAGTGGCAGTTGTGATTACAATACACCATGAAAGGTTTCATCCATGCTGGGGGTTTTTTTTGCAACACACACTGCAATTTTAAGTCAGTATTTTTTTTTTTAAATAGATCAACACACATTTGAAAGGATGAACTCAAAGTAATGCATCTTATTTAAGTGTTTATGTTTGTGTTTTTATATGTTCCAGTTGGAAGAGAAACTAAAGGAAAAGGTAGATAAACTCCTAGTGGAGAGAATTAATTTGACTGGGGAGATGGATACATTCAGCACGTAAGTACCACACCAGTAATGTTTTTCTTCTTAAAAAAAAACCCAAAAGAGCCTACCTTCTATTATGTGAAAAATATGTTTTAACGGTGTCAATTATTTACTTTGATGTTTTCTCAGTGTGATCTCAAACAGTATCCAGCTACTCGTTCAAGATCTTGATGCGGCCTGTGACCCTGCTCTCACTGCTATGAGCAAGGTTGAGAACAAACACACACACACACACACACACAGTAACACATTCAGCTCATATAGTATATAAGATATTGGAATCCAATACTATTGCCATCCATTAACAAAGTTAAATGAACATTTTCATTTTTTGTCCTTAAAATGTGATGTAAGAAGATACCATAACACATGGTTTCTGGGGGTTGGTGAATGTCTCTCTGTCACCAATCGTCATTCAGAAGCTTGAATTTCCATATTAAAAATGTCTTTTTTCATGTGTAATGGGATTGTCACATAAACCTGATGATGAAGACGTCATTCAGATTTGGCTCCCCATCCTATGTCACATGCAGGCTCATTAGAATATACCACCCATGGCTTCAGACCTACCTTTGTAAAGGTGCCCCATATTTTTCTTGCAAGACCGTCAGAGCAGACTGGGATTTTTCATGAGGGGGGCTTAAAGAGACAGGCCCTAAAACAGAGCATATCAGACAGAGGGTTAATACAGGTATATTCAGACAAACAGTATGAGAAAAATAATGTGTTTTTTTAACATTAAAGCATATAAACATGTTCTAGTAGAAACCCAAAATACAAGTATGGACCTGGAAATGAGCATGATATGTCCCCTTTTAACGCTACTTGTGTGTAGTCTCTGATGCTCTTTCTCTCTCTCTCAGATGCCGTGGCAGAGTGTGGAGCATGTGGGTGACCAGAGTCCTTACGTGACGTCTATCATCATGCACATTAAGCAAAATGTGCCGATCATCAGAGACAATCTGGCCTCCACGCGCAAATACTTCACACAATTCTGCATCAAGTTCACAAAGTACAATACATGCACATTCATATGCACATCATTGTTCTACCCATAAGTCCCAGTGTTCCCAAAGTTGATGTATTTGTCATTCTTCTTTCTTTCCTTAGTTCTTTCATTCCCAAATTTATCAACCACCTGTTCAGATGTAAGCCTATCAGCATGGTGGGAGCTGAACAAGTAAGTTTTATTTATGCTAATCTGTCCTAAAGCTGCATTGTGAGTCATCATCTCAAGCACATTTTAAACCGTACATGTGTGCGCAATATTACATGATCATTACATCAGGAAATTCATGCTTTATATGCATTATGTGCACTGGTATTTTTTGTTTAATCTTGAAAAACTGTTCTTATATGCCTGAGTTTCTATCTTGTGTATCCTACCCCACCAGCTCCTCCTTGACACTCACTCCCTGAAGACAGTCTTGCTGGATCTGCCCTCCATAGGCTCCCAGGTGCTCCGCAAGGCACCTGCCAGCTACACCAAAATCGTGGTGAAAGGCATGACCCGTGCAGAGATGATCCTTAAGGTGAGAAGGGGACATGGGTGTGGCACTTCATTAAGGTTGTGTCTAGTAGGTAACCCCCAAATTGCAAAAACTTACAAAAACTTGTAAAAACTCTTGTGAGACTTGCTGCCCGACAACCTATCCTAACCTTAACCATTCAAGGTCAATGCCTAACATTAACCTTCTCGCAAGAGTTTTGCAATTTGTGTTTTACCTTCTAGACACGACCCTTCACTCCAGTGCAGCAGCTCTATCCGGAGGCTTTTGGCTGTGCAGCTTTCAGGTGCAAATTTGTGTAAATCGCAGAACCTTAGAGGAATGTAGGAAAAACACTCAACCTTGCTCTTAAGGCCAGTAGAGATTAATTTAAACAGTTTACCCGTCACATATAAACTCAGAAGGAGCTTGTATTTTTAACTGATGGTTTTTAATGAGAATCCGAGTTCTTCTCTAAATACAAAATAGTTCAACTTAAACACATTATCACAGCCGCTTGATCTTTATGGGACGCTTCAGATTTTATGACATTTAACTTGGGTGGCTAAATTCATGCTGGCCATTTTTACAACCAAAGCTTCACTTTCTGACCTTTAAAGGCTTGGAACTTTAGATGGGCCCTTTTTGTGTGAGTGCGGTCTGAATGACTTTTCTTTATCTCTTGTTTGCCATTGTACAGATTTAATGTTTAAACTCTGACATATCCAGTTAAACAAGAACAACTAAGAATAGTCTGGCATAACTTGCCTCTAACTGGATTTTCCACTGATTGAGGTTCCATCATAAGAAACAAAAGACAACATTTCTCCTTTGAGTGTTTGTGGTTTGAGTGGCGAGCCAGTATAAAAAAGTGTTTGTTGAATCACTCACACAGATTATCTACTTAGAGTTTATTTCGGGCAGAATAGCCCTTTAATTGTCTTTAACCCTACTCACAATAGCACTTTATGAGCATTTTTCCATAAAATAACCCACCTCCGGAAAAGGATTCAAGCTCATGCACTACTGGTTTAATGAGTGAGAGACGGGCCAACACAAGACACACACACACACACAAACATATTCTTTAACACAGTATGTGGTTGACCTTGAGCCAGTGGAAAGGTGTGTGTGAGTAAATAAGTAGATACATGCAACCATCCGTCTACCCAGACAAATATGTCTAGTATAACATGGTGTATATTGGATGGACAGGATAGTCAGAATTACCTTAAGAGACCCTAGAGGACGCTGGTATGTGGCTGCCGTAGATAAACCACACCCTAATTAACAGTCTCTGGAGTGTACAGAAATGCACACACACACGCCTGTCCCCTTGATTTCCCTTGGACTCCCAGGAGGCCTTCTTTCTTTCCTTCCTGAAGTTATTGTGTTTGGACTGTCTTGATGTTTGTAGCAGTTAGCGTGACCTGCTCTAATCGTGCTGTGCTGTGCTATAATATTATGGTATAATATTGTAACCACTCTTACGCACGTTCAGCCACACTAACTTTGTTTTGTCTCAGACATTGACTGTCCAGCCAACACGTTCTCATCCCAACTCATCACATACTGAAGCTTTGTCAGACCCCTCTGCGTCACTTTTCGGTTGCAGGAAACACGTGCTTAACGTTGTGAATTGAACAAAAACACTCAGGGTATTAGGCGTAGGATTAGACAACAAAACCACTTAGTTTGCTTTAGGAAACAAACAACATGGTTGGGCTTAAAACTATGTTTTTACAGTGAAAATGTGACTTGACGTTGTAAACACGGGACACGAAGGAACAGCTGATTGTAAAATGAAACTTAACGCATGGGACACGTACAGCGGTCTCCTGGATGAAAGCCGTGTTTGTTGGACTCATCCACATCCCCTCCCTCCCACCCGCCCGGTGTGTCTCTTTCACTTTTTAAACTACGTCACCACAGCACTTTCCCTGAGCGTTTACTGTTGCTGCAGATGGGTTTACATTGTAGTTAATGGAAAGCCCGGTGCATCTCATAATGACGCTAAAGGGTGTGTCAAACGCCAAGGCCCGTGACAAAGCATCGGTGTTTGACGCCCTGGGAATGAGAACGGGCTGGTCCGAGAAACCCCGCTCACCATTCCAGATGAAATAGCCTCTTCTGACTGTTTTCTACTGGGATGCACACTGTTCCATATGGCCTGTTTAAGGCACATCTTTGTTCCTTGGAAAAATGCCCTGAATGTATATACAAGAATTTCCACTCATCTGCCACACATTAAAGGGGCTTTCACATTATAGAATTATAGAACGTATTCACATCAGCATTCACTGTCTGCTCTCTCTGAGTTCGACTGCCAGTGGGCCCCTTCAGCTGGAATGTGATCTATACGGCTTCTGAAGAACTCGCACAGACGTAGCCGACGCTGCATGAAGGCCTCCGAGTGATTCACATCGATTACTGTGACAGCAGAAGACTTAATAATAATCATTTTGGAGGCTAGAAATCTGATACTGTAAGAAATATCAAAAGAAAAAACGTGAATCCTATAGAAGAAAATTCTTGTTGATAATTAGAACGATAGACAAATGACATAGTGCTAATAAATAAGCTACAATCAATCATTGCATTTTGTCCCTGGTAGCAAGAAGGCATAAAAAAACAACAACAACAAAAAACAATTGTGAAAGAGCCATAAAAAGATTTCTTCTGTGAACGTTTTTGGTCTTGGAGAGAGAAAGCCCATGAGTAAAGAGAATCTTTTGTACTATGGCCAGCATTTTAGCCATCAACTTTGTGCAACATCAAGGTTCCTCACAGGTAATTGCTTCCACCTTGGGCTGAGACTGAAGCCTCTGAAAGACAAACCCATCGAAACAGGGTCAATAGAAGAATTCCTCTGTCTAGCCTCAACAATAGTTTTAAATTACACTCTGTGATGCTGTGACTTGAAATCAAATCTGGCTCGCCCCCACCAAGAGACTGCAATTCAATGGGACAATCGAAGGAGCACTTCAAGTTTTCAAAGCTCACTTTGAGATTTAAGCCGATAGCCCACTGCAGGGTTCCTTGTACATTTCAAATACTTAAGCAGAATATAAATTATGACAACTGGAATAGTATTGTTTTTGCAAAATTGTATTTATACCTGGAGAACTTGTATAGATAGTTCAGACTTACAACCTGGAGTGTAAGAAAAGCTTGTGTTTCTACACTCTTCGTCCTAAAATCAGCCATTCTTAGAATTATCTAATGCACAAGCAGGCCATCCTGTTTTTCCTTTAGTGGTGTAAGATTGAACAAAACAATGATAATTATTCACCAAATTTAGGTTAGGGTGTCTGGTGTTGAATTGTTTGCCATGTACTCATCTGCACATTTTAATCTTGTGTTATGGTTCTAGAGTTGATTTAATGATCTCACACTAATCAAAACTATCCTGTTGATGTTCCAAATAGATGTGAATAACCTTAAGTGACCTTAAGTAGCAGTATTTCTTCTTTTTTTCTCGGCCACTTGGGAGCATCGAAACCAGCTTTAAACACAACATATTATCACCTTATAAAGTTGTCACGTCTTAGCCTATTTATACATATAGCACACAAGGACTAACATAAATATTTATTTGGACTTTGTGGTGTTGACTCCTGAGGGAAATATTTGGCTCGTTAGCAGCCAAATTCCTCACAATGTTCACCAGCTAGCCGCTAACTTTGTGTAACTCTGGTGTTTGGTGCTGGGTAGGTAGCGTAAAGTGGTTTATCAGAGTTTGTTTGCTAAAAGCCGCTGCCTTTTGCTGAAGAGAGAGTATCGCCTATTTCACACCAGAGCAGCGAGCTCAGCGATCGGCGGCCGTTTGATTCTGCGGCGAAGAGCGGCCAAACAAAAGTTGGGAAAAGTCGCAGCCAATCAGTTAACAGATCTTGTGACTCCTTTGATTTGTTGACCTATGTTACAAAGAATTTCTTCCCGCCTGAAACACATGAATACGCCTCCCGGCTGCAGAAAAATGTAATTATTTCGGCAAGCCCCACTACGCCACTGCCTGGTATGAATTCGGCGTAAAGGGCTAATCACACCGAATGCATCGATAGAGGCGCGTCGCGAGCAAAACCATTGTTTTCTTATAGTAAGGCGTGTCTGCTGTGTGCTCCTCTATTGCGCCTCGCATTGCGGTTTTTAGACGTGAATGAAAGTTAAAATATTCTCAACTTTTCAGCACCAGGCATAGATTAGCACACATTAATGTCAAACTTGGCCCAGGCAGCCAATCAAATCAAGCAAGAGGCGGGCTTTACTACTTTACCACTTCCTTCCTGTTTTGATGCCGATAGATGTGGTAGGGTTGGACTGTGAGAGGGAAGCGGGAATTCATATCTCATGTCGTGATAGTTTCATGTAGGCTACTGTCTTTGAGAGAGAGAGAGAGAGAGAGAGAGAGAGAGAGAGACCACATTTTCCCGATAATCACATTTGATCGCCTGGTTGAAGGCACATAGCCCTGCTCCACAGGCGCACCGTTGCTTTGCACGATGTGCTTTTGCCAAGCCGTTTTTGAAGCAACCGCGCCTGTAGCGACGCATCTCGGTGTGATCAGGCCCTCGGACTGCACCAAAACAATAAAGTTCTGTCCTAAAACCAAGACAATGTGCTTAAAGGTGCTAAAACCGCCTGTAAAGCCGAGGGGAACTGTGATAATTCTCGGTGGGTTCATACTACTAATAACCCCTTTCACATTATGCATGGTCATTTGTGCAAGTGCAGCTTTAAACTGAATATTGACATGCGCTTCAGTTCACGAGAGAGAGATTACTACTGTATTTTTTAAGTTTTCACTTTTTCTTCAATCTTTATGTAGCTGTCAAAGTATCTACTTTGAGTGTTAAAGATGAGTATATTTGGGTTGTCTGTTCTGTGAGCCAGTGCTCAGTTATGTTCAAAGCACATAGGATTCTTTCTGTCTGTCTGAGACGGCCTCTCCTGGCCGGTACGATGCCTGTGAGACGTGGCTGTTTTCCACGCTCTTCCAGCCCAGCCCACCACAGCTCCAGCTCTCTCTCTCCCACCTCTGAAGTTCTCTTCTGGGGAGTATTTAAAAGGCAACCCGCCTTCCCCACCCTTGTTCAGCCTGAATGTTCCCCCCCCCCTCCTTACTCTGTTGCTCTCGCTCTCCCTATTTATGCCCGTTTTCATTCTTAAACTCCCTCTCCCCCTTTCTTTTGCTTTTTTTTTTTTTTTTTTTACAAGGTCCCTACAGGCCTTTCCTTTGGCCTGGCTCCAGGACAGTTGCTAAGTAAATCACTCAGTCAGCAGGGCTAGTAAGAAAGCAAAGAATTCCACACGATCCTGAGCCTTTCATGCCTGCTCTTCCCTCTCTCTTTCTCTCCTGCTTCTGATTGCTAAACTCCCTCCCTCCCTGTACAGCTCACCTTTTTCATAAATTTTGCCTCAAGTAAAAAGAGTAAACACTGAAAGGGCAGATGGGGTCTTTTTTAGAAGTGAAGGAAAAGGAGAAACATTTTGCGAGATGATCCCTGCGTGCATGCGTATGCATGAGATGGGAGGTGGGGGTCTGTCAGCCATGTGTTAGTCTGCCTGCCTTGTAGCGGCTGCAACAAACGCTACCCGATCCACGTTTTCCACCCAGTCTCTATTGTTGGAAAAAAAAAAAAAAGCAACCAATAGAATCCAATCCAGAAAGACATGTGCCCCATTAAACCTTTTCTGCCTGCTCTTGACTAATGCTGATTTTTGCCCACACTCATTATACCCCCAAAATAATTACCGGTAAAACCAATTCTTGCCCACCGATGCATGGAGTAATTGCCGTGTAAAAAGGGGAAAAAAAGAGTGAGGAGTGGGCTCCTAAATATAGAACCACAGTCTCAAACTGTTTGCAGCTAGCTAGAGCTACTTGGTTTTGTCAGTTGTAGCCCCCCCTTTCCCCTCATTTGGGTCGTAGCTGCCCCATGTGGGATCATTTAAAGATCTCTTGGGTCGTCTCATGATGGTTCACAGGAAAGGAAGGGAGGGGTGAAACCAACATTAAACTCTACTTTTCCGCAGGTGGTGATGGCCCCACATGAACCACCAGTGGTGTTTGTTGATAACTACATCAAGCTCCTGGCTGATGGAAATCCTGAGACTTTCCAGAAGATTCTGGACATGAAGGTCAGTTGTTGTTTTTTTTTACTATACTAGTCCAGGTGATATGGGACACTTTTGGGGTCCTGAACATTTTCTGAAATGGAGCCATCGCAAAAAAAACGCCTCATGGCGGCCCTTTCACTTTCCGCCATAATCAAATTATGTATTATGCATCATATCTCCTGAACCAAACATGATAACACCGAAAAGGTGATGTCTACCCCCATGTTTTGATGGTCAAGGATTACAATGATATCACATACAACATCATAAACTGTTCAGGTGAATAGTTAATGGTGAATTCAGTGATGTTGTGAGAAGGAAATCACAGTATCTAAGAACCTAGGCTAGACTTCATAATAGGACATCTGTTGCATGCATGTTGTGTAGAGTTTTAAAAGCTTAACCTCTAATGCTGCCTTCCAGACAACGTGTAACTCGAAAATTTCCGATCCCCTACTACTCATATTGTTCTTCTCTTTCCACTCACTGTATTGTCAGGGTTAATGTAAAAATGGATTAAGCTTTTAAAACTCTGCACAACACGCATACAGACATGATATTATAAAGTCTAGCCTAGGTTCTCAGATACTGTGATTTCCTCATGTCATTTAATTTAATCCTTTTCTATGTTATCATGTTTGGTTCAGGAGATATGTGGCAAAATACGTAATTTGGTTATGGCGGAAAGTAAAATGACTGCCATTGCCACCATGAGGCATTTTTGCGATAGCCCCATTTCTGAAAATGTTCAGCGCCCCAAACTGTACAAGTGTGCCAAGTTTCATGCTTTTAAGAAAAAGTGAACATCATTTTCACACATCACCTGGACTATAGGCCTACCAGTAATCTAAAGGAATAGTTCGACATTTTGGGAAAACACGGTTATTTGCTTTCCTGTTAAGAGTTAGATGAGAAGATCGATACCACTCTCATATCTGTATCTTCAATATGGAGCTGGACCTGGACCTGCTTATCTAAGCTTATCAGGGGGAAACAGCAGCCTGGTTCTGTTTGAAGGCATACCAGAACCTCTAAAGCTCACTAATTAACATCTGCACATAACCCCCATAAAACCACAAATTGTCGTTTTTTCACTTTGGTTTTTGAGTGGATTAAACAAACAAGATATAACATGTAATGGGTAAGCTTTAGAGGCGCTGGTAGGCAGATTTTGTAACCTTTGGACAGAGTCATGCTGGTATTTATCTTCTCAACTAAATTTCGTTAAAAAAGCAAATAAGTGTATTTCCCAAAATGTCAAATTATTCCTTCAACATTGTAATTTAGCATTTTCTCTCACTGTGATCTCATCTTTTGTTCATTTTTCATATAATTCTGGTATGAATAGAACCAACACATTACTTTTGCATTTTCCTCTTGTTTTGCATACTAAGAGATTTTTTTAATACTTTGTGATTTCCCATGTGTTTGTGTGTACTTGTTTGTGAAGGGTCTGAAGCGCAGTGAACAGAGCAGCATGCTGGAGCTCTTCAGGCAGCGGCTACCCACGCCACCCTCCGGGGCCGATGGCGGCTCCTCTCTCTTCAGCACCCCCACCCCTGAGCAGGAGTCCTCCCGCATTCGCAGACTAGAGAAACTCATCAAGAAGAGACTGTGAACGGACACACACTGAAATTTAAAATTAAAAAGGCTGCCGGCTGGGATGGTTGTCACGTCTCTCGCGGTAATTCATCTCAAAGACGTCATTATGCTCCATTCAGTTATCGTGGAGGAAGTGCAAAAAAGGTGAAGGAATTTTCTGACTGACAGTAATATGAACCCGAGCTGATGCTGGATTATGAAGAAACTTCCTCAGACGCTACTTGCTGTCGTTACATATGCCATTTACTTCTGTAATTCCCCACCTTTCTTTGTAACATTACTACATTATTGCACAGTGCATGCACTCAAACGAACGATTGCAGTGCTGTTAACTAGATTCTGCTCAGAGAGCCTCTGGCTGCCTCTCTTGGACATGTCTAATCCACAACGATTAGAGGCAGCCTGATCTTAATTAAAGTTGATGTTTTCTGAACATAATGTATTTCAACGATAGCCACGGTTCTCCTCAACTATTTTAATTTCAAGTGGGGGATACCGGGTTGAAATTTGTGTGCATCTCTGCCGTCCACATGCGTCATAGGTGTCTGGATTGTTTGTGTGAACGTTGGCGTAAAATGAATCAGAGTCCCCAAGTCTGGAACAAAGAGAACCTTTGGATTTCCTTCATCTTCAGTCAGACATGAGGCCGGCTTTGTCTTCTTGGCATTTAAAATCCCTTTCGGTTGACTTGGAAATTAGAACCAGCTAGCTGAAGTCTTTAAACTTGGGCCGTATGTACACGTGTGCGGTCGGTCTTGTTTGTTTAGCATTTCAAAATATTCTTTGATAATGTAATCCACTGTCTCCTTGAAAACAAGGGTTTGTTTGAAGTGTATCCATCCCTCCATATCCATAGGGGGGCAAATTGCAACAAAATGGGTTTGTCTCAATACTTTGCTGAGTGATTTCTGAGTCTCTGAAGCTGCTTCCTCACATATCCTCAGCAATGTCAAATACTGTAGTTATTCCGATACCAGTATCGGAAATGTGTCCGATACTGCCCAAAATTTGGGATCGGGTATCAGTGAGTGCGCCAGTCTGTGCAGCGAACCGATACCATAATTTATTAATCCAGAAAAAAATCAACTTCTGACCGGAAATCAATTCTTCTTCGCAGCTACAAAACCGTAGCTTTTACTGTGCTGTCGCCCTGGATCGATCATTGTTGCCACTGGCAGCTACTGTCCACTATCCATACATGGTCAGTAGTAAACAGCTGTTAAATAATAATAATAACTAAATTATATATTTGTTTTAATCACGCTGGTATCAGATCGGCACTCGGTATCGGCTGATACCGCAGGTTGAGGTATCGGCATCGGGAAGGAAAAAATTGGATTGGAACATCTCATCAAAAACAGTACATCAGTCCCTGGAAGAAAATCAGCTATTTATTTGAAGTCAACGCCCTGATCACTGATTTTGATGCCAGTGTCTCTCAGTTGTAGTAAATCAAGTTAATGTAACTGCATTAGTGTACACATCATTCCTGCCTTCAGGTACAAAATGTTTGTTTGTATTGTCTGAATTGTATGCTATACACAAGCAATTGTTGAACACTATTAAAAACGTTGGCACCATTTTTCCCCCTTGTGCTTCATCAAATGGGTGTATACTGCTTCAATTTGCACATTATCCACAATAACAGGAAAAATATCAAGGCAAGGCAAGGCAGCTTTATTTGTAGAGCACATTTCAGCAACAGGGCAATTCAAAGTGCTTTACATAAACATTCAAGAACATTGCGACAAAGTGCAAAAGAACATTAAGACATAATTAAAACTGTTATAAAAACATTAAAGATTAGAAAATAAAAACAAGCAAAAAATAAAAGGTGGGATATAAGCTAAAAAAAGAATATAACAAGAGTAAAAGCTCTAGTTCAGTATATAAGATCATTATCTGGTTTAATAAAAGGCAGCAGCAAACAGGAAAGTTTTAAGCTTTGATTTAAAAGAACTCAGAGTTGGAGTTGGTCCTGCAGGTTTCTGGGAGCTTGTTCCAGATATTTGGTGCATAAAAACTGAACGCTGCTTCTTCTGCATGTTTAGTTCTGACTCTGGGGACACTAAGCAGACCTGATCCAGATGACCTGAGAGGTCTGGATGGTTCATAACATAGCAGAAGATCAGAAATGTATTTGGGCCCTAAACCATCATCATCAACCTGATTTTTACCAGGATTTTGAATTAGGGGGGGTGGAAAAGTTCCCATGAGCAGCTCCAGTCTCTGGTTGTCACTCATCCTCTCATCCAATCAGGAGCCTGTAAATGCTTCAAAAGGGCGTTTCCTTTGGTGTGTTTTGTGGATGTGATCTAAAGGCCCCTTTGAGGGAGAAGAAGTTTGAAGAGGAGCCGCGAGCTGCAGCAGGACCTCCTCACATCCTCTCAGTTCAGCTCAGAAGAGGACTAACTTTCACATCTCTGCTGCACACCCATTCACCAAGGACTGGGCTTTGATATTTTTAATGACAAAGTAAAAGGACTGCTTTTAATTCTCGTGTTTTCAAGGCTTTTGGGGGACTGAGTTGATGATCTTTCCAGCGGGCAGAGGTGCATCCTGTCCGGGGAGAAGTTAGCAGCAACACACTCTGTGGGGACTTTTTGCAACAAACTCAAAAGGAAATTGCAACCTGGAAGTATTTCTCTGTGTCGTAATCTGGTCGCTGGACTTTTGCAACTTTTCAACCAGAAATGGTTGGCAGGTTGAACTTGCCAAATGCATGTGAAGGAGAGCCGCTGGATATGAGCTGCAGGGCTGATAGAGGACTTGACAGTCCGGACTCCGGATTACCCCCCAGCCCGAGCCCCAGCGCCTGGCTGCTGCTGCCGGGAGGTGCGGAGAAAGCCGGGGCTGTGAGCCCGGTATCCGAGGACGAGGAGAGGGGCTCCCTGGTAGGTAACACTACTACTACTACCTCACTATGAGTTAAGCAATATATGAACTCCCTTTGGGGTTAGGGAAACAACCACTAATTGCATCTGAACATTTAAATGCCAGTATATTTGATATGGGAGACTTCCACAGCCTACTACTAGGAATTTAGTGTTGCAAGCCTGCTAGTTAACACAAATGTTTTAAGGCAGTTTATCCTACAAATTGCAGGTTGTCTTGCATCCATGTCCATTGTTTTTGATGAATTACTAGTTAAATAAACCAAATGTTTGTGGAAGTTCTTTGACAATAACACTTTCGACATGATCACTGACTATATGCTGTGATTTAAGCAATATATGAACTCCCTTTGGGGTTAGGGAAACAACCACAAATTGCATCTGAACATTGATAACCACAGCCTACTACTAGGGATTTAGTGTTGCAAGCCTGCTAGTTAACACAAATTTAGGGCAGTTTAATCCTACAAATTGCAGGTTGTCTTGCATCACTTCACACAGGAAGTTATAGCTCTGAAATTGTCACACCATGTCCATTGTTTTTGCTGAATTACTAGTTAAATAAACCAAATGTATGTGGAAGACCTTGAAAATAACACTTTAGACATGATCACTGACTATATGCTGTGATTTAACAAATTGCATCTGAACATTTAAATGCCAGTATATTTGATAACCACAGCCTACTACTAGGAATTTAGTGTTGCAAGCCTGCTAGTTAAAACAAATGATAAATGTTTTAGGGCAGTTTATCCTACAAATTGCAGGTTGTCTTGCATCACTGCACACAGGAAGTTGTCACACCATGTCCATTGTTTTTGATGAATTACTAGTTAAATAAACCAAATGTTTGTGGAAGTTCTTTGACAATAACACTTTAGACATGATCACTGACTATATGCTGTGATTTAACCAATATATGAACTCCCTGTGGGGTTAGGGAAACAACCACAAATTGCATCTGAACATTTAAATGCCAGTATATATTTGATATGGAAGACTTGGCACAGCCTACTACTACTAGGAGTTTACCTGCTAGTTAACATAAATTATCAATGTTTTAGGGCAGTTTAATCCTACAAATTGCAGGTTGTCTTGCATCACTGCACACAGGAAGTTATAGCTCTGAAATTGTCACACCATGTCCATTGTTTTTGCTGAATTACTAGTTAAATAAACCAAATGTTTGTGGAAGTTCTTTGACAATAACACTTTAGACATGATCACTGACTATATGCTGTGATTTAAACAATATAAGACCCCCCTTTGTGGTTAGGTAAACAACCACAAATTGCATCTGAACATTTAAATGCCAGTATATTTGATAACCACAGCCTACTACTAGGAATTTAGTGTTGCAAGCCTGCTAGTTAACACAAATGAAGAAATGTTTTAGGGCAGTTTATCCTACAAATTGCAGGTTGTCTTGCATCACTGCACACAGGAAGTTATCGCTCTGAAATTGTCACACCATGTCCATTGTTTTTGCTGAATTACTAGTTAAATAAACCAAATGTTGGTGGAAGTTCTTTGACAATAACTCTCCCAGCCAACATTTGTATGTGGGGCCCATGTGGGTAGTAAATGGGCTGAAAAATGGGTCCTATATGGGATTGTCCGCAGGTTCCATTATGGCCCAATGTCAATTGCCCACATGGATTCCATGCAGGATTACAATGGGTGTTATGTGGGCCCCAACTGGGCAATATACCCAAGACCCATCTTGGTCCCAGCTTTAAGTTCTATGTGGGAACTACATGGGGACTACATGGGCTGAAATATGGGTTGTAAGTGGGTTTGTCCACAGTTTCCATGTTAGCCCCATGCACTAATTTCCCAGTAGTGACCCAACTAGGACCCACACGGGTAGCCCACATGGGAGCCCATGTGGGACCTACTTAGTTATCCAAGTGGGTCCCAGATAAGATGCCCATTTTGAGCCCATACCCACTTGGTACCCCCAGCATAACCCATGTGGGGCCCACATAACCATGTTGGCTGGGACTGTAGACATGATCCCTGTGAGAACTTGCTGCATGTTCTGGAAAACTGTGAGAAAGTGGGTCACTTTAGCAGTGAACTGGACACTATGAGGACTTTTACAGTATTGGCTCCTTATATGTGTGTTGACTGTGGGAGTTGTTTTTTTTTTTTTTTTGCATTGCAGGTTCCAGTTTTACCCACCGGATCTTTCCAGCAGCTCCACCCATTGTCCTTTGGGGAGGGCATAGCACTTGATCCATTACCAGCTAAGGAAATAAGGTGGGTTTTGGTTTTGATATGACCTTATTCTGTGCAGCATTTGACCTGCTGGAGGATATGCATAAAATGGTACATTATGAGGACAGGCAGGTTGTAATGTTTTACTGCAATATGTACCAAGACAACTCAGTACTGCAAAGTGTGTACATGGCCAAAGAAGAGTACGGTGGACTTGGACAGACCTTGTGTTGGTGCAGGTGGGATGGAGACTAGTTTCACTCCGTTGTTTTGCACCAAATAAAACCATTACTCTTTCCCTTCCTCCACAGATACACCTCATCCGTGCACTACAACTCGGACCGCCATTTCATCCAAGGCGTGGCCCTGCAGCCTACGGGCCGAGGCCTTGAACACTGCATGCAGACCATCATGGCCGTGCCCCACAGTACCTGGCGCCACTACAAGACACAGCTGGAGTTCCAGCCTCGCCATCGGCCGCAGCGCTTCAAGAGCACCACCATCGTCTACCCCAAGAAAACCAGAGCCCTCTTCACCACAGAGCTGAGCTACGACTGCCACCGGCTATCCAAACGTTTCCTCTCCAGCGTGGAGCTGGAGGCGGCTGGTCGCAGAGAGCCACCTCAGTGAAGGAGGGGACACACAGCCCATATATACTCTAGCTCCCCCCCAAGGCTGGCTGCCATTGACCTGCTGTGCTGTCTTTATACAGTTTGTGTATCTTTTTAAGTACCCTTCCTAAGCTGTGGACAGGAAGCACCTGTGCTTTGATGTTACAGATATCAGAGATGACAAGACATGGACAAAGTGGGTAAAATATCCACTCAGTCCCATGTCTCCATGTTTATATTCCTGCCAATGGATGATCTATCAGTTGGAATGGATATTTCATTAAATGCTTCACTTTGCTTCTTGTTGGTTTTCCAGAGGCACGCTCCTATTTGACACGTATAGAATTGATTCGTATGGACTGAGATGAGGAGAATAGCTGTTTTGCCCTCAGCAGAGTCACTCTCATGTCACATCAAGTTGGTCAAGGATGCAGAGTGATTGGTTTTAAATTTGAATTGTGAGGCCTGCCTCTGTTCAATTTGTTTGTAATCCTAGAGAAGAGTTGTTTAAAAAACTGCTAACTTAGAACATGGTTCAAAGTGACTCGTATGTAAGGCACAGGGAAGGCAAATTAAATGTGGTGCTAGAGTTTGGATGCATGCTGAGAAATCACTAATTTATCCACACTGTACAAAGGATGTGGTGAAAATACTTAACACGTGTTTTGTTTCTTCACGGGGTATTGTGTGTTTCTGCACGACATAGACACAAGCTAAGCTCTTCCCAAACCTTCTCTCTGGCTGCGATGCATAATGTTGTTCTGTAAATGTTGGTAGATGAAGGGAACTTTTCAGTTCGCTGTGATGTGTAAGCTTAAACAAACTGATCAAGTAGGTAGTATAGATGGATCACGAGTGTGGAGTTTACTAAAAAAGTGGATATTATTTTTGATATCACTCACTGGCTTACTAGTGAAAATAACACGCTGCATTCCACCGCCATCACTTCCTTTGGCTTGACTTGGATTGAAATTGTATTTATTCTGTTGGAGTTTCAGGTTCTGAGATTTTTTATCAGCTGTTTAACGGGTCTCTCTGCAGTCATGGCGAGGGATATGTTTGTGATGCCCTTTTTGTGCCTTATTGATGTGCCTGTTGATGCTTCTTTTTGATATTAGTCACTTATTCAGTGCCAGTTTGAAATAAAGTGTTCATCGGTTCAACAATTTTGTATTTTATGTGGAGGTAGTCCTTGTCTGTTTTAAAAGATGACAGCAGATAGAGGTAATTATTATTTTTTATTAGCCTACAAAATAATGAATACACTTTGATGTCATGTATAAAAGAAGCTGTTCATGTGGTTTGTGGGTTATCAAGTAATGTTTACGTTCTACTTCAGAAGAGAAACATAGGAGGTTTTTGATGCTTTGACTGCCACCAATCACATGCCATCGAGCGGATTACCTATGTGCAACTATTCAAACTAGGGCTGACCCGAATGCTTCGAAGCTTTGACCGTTGCCATGGTAATCAACCTCCAAATTAGTTTTCGAATGCTTCTTTTTTTTTTTTTTTTATATATATAAGTATGTAATATAAATTCTCCGGCTTCTACCCACAGTCCAGAGACATGCAGGTTAGGTTAATTGTTGACTCTAAAAGTGCCTGTAAATGTGAGCGTAAATGGTTGTCTGTCTCTGTGTCAGCCCTGTGATAGTCTGGCGACCTGTCCAGGGTGTACAGGGTGCGGTTACAGATAATGGATGGATGGATGTAATAATGTATAAATCCCAAATAGCCCTTAAATTAGGAATAATCCCACAATATTATTCATTATTCACATTCAACATTAATGATTATTAGTTATTCTCAGTCGGATATTGCTGTGTGTTGTGCGTAGAAGTGCGTGTGTGTACAGTAGTGCGGCAGCGGCACAGTCCCGGTCACTGAAACAGTGCCATGCTGTAAAGCTTCGAATACCTTTTGAATATTTCTCATCGAAACTTCGAAGCCCAAAAAATGAGACAGCCCTAATTCAAACCTCAACAAATCACACTAAAAAAATCTGGGTAAAAATACTGCTATCGATCTGTTCATGTTGGAAAATAATATATGCTTTGATTTTTTTGGGTGAATTGTCCTTTTTAAGACTCCTCACAAGGAGAGATGTTTATAGAATTGTGCTGCTTTAATGCCCTCCTGTGGCCAGAGAGGGAAAGTACTACAGGGGACTTGCTGTCATTCCAGAGCAAGATTGATTCTGTGCTTCAAATCACATTTTCAGCATTATAGATGATTAGATATAGGACAATTTGGATTTATAAAGATTTCCTGTCGACTTAGCGCCACACAATGGAGACGCTGAAAATGGGGATAGTTGAGATAACATGCAATGAGCCAGTATCAAAATTACACCATACATAATCAGTATATAGTACACTTAGAGTAGGTCATATTACAAATGCAGCCCCAGTCTTTAGAAAAAGAGTTATCTGGGAAACATATCAGAAAGCACCCATCTGATATCAGCCAGAAGTTTGGCTTTTTTAATAATTCTGCAAATAACTTAAACATCCAACATAATAATAAGCTTATTCCATGAGTTCGATGTTTTGAGCATTTCTGTGCCAGAGGGATTTCCTCAGAAGAAGCCTCCACCATTGGCAGTCCTGACCTGATGAGAGCTGAGGAACGGTAGGTATTGGGTAACCTCTTGAATCATCTTCTCAGTGTCTTTCACTTTTTGTCCTTTCACTGATGGAGCTGCTTTTCACAAACTGCTAAGAGTTTCTCAGTTACAAAAGGCAGTTTAACATTGAAGATAAACTAACTTTGCACACTGAACCTTTGGTATTTATTTTATTTTCTCCATCTTGTCTTCTACTGCGTGAAGACCTCAGTCTCAGCCAACTCAGTGGTCTCTGACACTGTTTGTTTTGTCTTTTTTTGTCTTGTTCATGTGGATATATAATGTTTGCACTACTGCTACTGCACATAATTTATAATATTTATAATGCACATATTTATTTACCTTTTTTAACTAACTTTTTACTAGTGTTCTATTGCTTGGGTTTTTGGGGGGGGTTTTTTGCTCTTATTTATTGTATGCCCTGCCTTATTCTTATTTTATGTACTTACTTACTTCTTCTGTTAGAATCTGTGCTGCTGTGCAACTGCAATTTCCCCACGGGGATAAATAAAGTGCTATCCTGTCCTATCCTATCCTACTAATGTTGCTTACACATTTTATAGTTATGTATAGTTATCTGTCGGATAAAAGTCTGAAAATAAATATACTTTTTGAGGACATTGGAATTGTTTTTATTCCCCTACATGTGTGTAATGAGCCCGTTTTCAACAAGTTATTCTAATTCCTTTAACTCAATTTAGTAGTATATGATTCATTGTTCAGGAAGGCCAGCTCTGTCCTGGGATGCCCCCTGGACCCAGTGGAGGTGGTGGGAGAGAGGAGGATGATGGCTAAGCTGTCATCCATGATGGAGAATGACTCCCACCCCATGCAGGACACCATCTCAGCACTGGAGAGCTCCTTCAGCGACAGGCTGCTACACCCAAAGTGTGTGAAGGAGCGCTATCCACAACCAGCACTGCTCCCAGTAGACCACAACCAGCACTGCTCCCAGTAGACCACAACCAGCACTGCTCCCAGTAGGCCACATACACACCAAAAAAAACTGACAAGAGCTGCACTTTACTGTACACCAACTGTCTATCAGTACTACTCAGGTGTATTTCATACTATGCAATATCATTTTCCACTTGTGCAATTTTGTTAATAGTCTGTTTACTGTCAATACTGTATATACTGCTCCTTTTTTATACTTCCTTCTATTTAAATGGTTCATATTTTGTTACACTTTGTTTAGCTCTTTTTTACTGTGTTAGCTGATGCTTCTTCTTTTTTTGCACTATGCCCTTTGCTGCTGTATCTTATCTTATCTTATCTTAACCTTTGGTATTTATTTAATTTTCTCCATCTTGTCTTCTAATAATGTTGCCTACACATTTTATAGTTATGTATAGTTATCTGTCGGATAAAAGTCTGAAAATAAATATCCTTTTTGAGGACATTGGAATTGTTTGTATTCCCCTACATGTGTGTGTAATGAGCCCGTTTTCAACAAGTTATTCTTATTCCTTTAACTCAATACAGTAGTATGTGATTCATTGATTTTGACTGCTCGAGAACTATCTTTTCCCCACAGAACCTGAACGCAACATTGCATGGATGAGTGTGACGTAGTAGTGTTTCCTGTCCGCATGGTGGACATCAACGTTGTTTATTATGAAGTAAACCTTGCTAACGTTATATCTATGTACCTGTATGTGACTGTGTGGGATTTTACAGCGTATACACACTTTGTCCATGTCTTTGAAACAAGGAAATAGATGTTAGACGACAAAAAAACATCCTAAAACTCTACTCTTATTATTGGTTATAGCTCTTGTTAGCTTGTTGTGCTAGCTGGTTGACTTGTGGAGAATGAAGACTTCTAACACCAGCATCATGGACATGTTTGAGAAGGGAAAGGTCCTGAAGATATGTGCTCCAATGGTTCGATATTCAAAGTAAGTGGAGCCTGTTTTACTTTCTATAATGACATCTCTATCTTTCTATCTGTTCTCCTGCTCTTAAACATGAGACATACTGTAGGTAGAACTACCCTTTATTGTGTGTCTGACTGCTGCACACTATGCTCACACTTTTTCTCCACAGACTTGCATTCAGGTCCTTAGTGAGGAAATACAACTGTGATATCTGCTTCACCCCGATGATAGTTGCTCCTGACTTCATGCGATCTGTCAAAGCCAGAGACAGTGAATTCACAACCAATGAGAGTGAGTAGCAACATGAGCTGTAATAATAGTGCACTACCATAATGTCTTGCTGCCTGCACCACCTATTACTTTTAATATGCTTCTAATGCACAACATCTTTACACAAAGCTGTCAGTCTTGCCACATGATGAATTTATTTATTTATTTGCACATATATAAAACTGCACAAAATCCAGTCAATGAAAAAAAAACAAGAAATGTGTCAGGAGAGGTGAAGAAGCCACAGGCTTATACAAAGGACCTCCCCCCCAACCCCAGGAGAAAAAAAAACAATAACAAAAAAGGAAGAAAGATCTAAACTAACATAATTTTAAAAATACAACAAAAGTTAAACAACAACAAGAAGTACACAAAATGTGCAGAAAAACCTCACCAAACAGTGGAAAACAATCCAATAAAAACAATGAAATACATACAAAAAACAGTACAGAAGAAAAGAAAATATATCTAAAACTATCAAAAGATAATTAGACATCATGAATTAAATGTGATGATAATTTCCTTTTAAAATGTTCTAAGGATAATGAGCTCTTGATAACGTGTATTTTGGTGTTCCATATTTGTACACCACGATATCTGAGGGAGTGCTGGCCATGTTTTGTTTTATAAAAAGGCAGGTGAAGATGATTCACCCGTCTAGTATTATGTGAATGAATTTGAGAATTAGATTTAAAGAAGTTGCTAAACGATGATGGTCGAGAAGAAGTCAAGAACATATATATAAACACACATATCTGATGAATATTTATGTCATAAACTGAAAGAATGTTCAGTTTCCTGAACAGTGGAGCAGAGGCCTCCTTAGAGTTTGACAAAGCTGCCAGTCTTACAAATCGTTTTTGCAACAAATGAAGTTTATGAAGATGAATGTATTAATTGAGCTTTGTACACACTGCTATATTGCCATAACCTTGTTTTTATTACCATTGTTTGTTTCTTTTTCCTCCTCAGGTGACCGGCCCCTGATAGTGCAGTTTGCTGCCCATGATGCCCAGACTCTGGCTGATGCAGCCTGTGTGGTAGCACCTTTCTCAGATGGAGTTGACCTCAACTGTGGCTGTCCTCAGAGGTACAGTTACTGACAGTCAGCCTTGATACCTTTTGGACTTTATTACTCAATTATTTCAGCATTTTTTGATTAAAGCTCACAGTTTGTTTGTTTGTTTCTTATTCATTTCTAATATAATAATAAAAAATAGCATGTTTCTGTTTTCATCCCTATTATTTTGAATACAAATTAAAGGAATATTTCACCCACAAAATGACCATTTTTATATCGATTACTCATCACGTGTTACCTTGAATCCTTGAAGAAAACTTAGTTTTTCTCGCATGCCTCCACGGTGAACGGAGAATGCAAAAACGGAGTAAATCCTTGATGAATTGAAGTAAGTGGGGTCATGTTTTAACAACAGTGAAACCTATATGAAAAATCGTTTTACAACTCTCACACAACTCGTGTAGTATAATCCAAGTCTTGTTTATCCAGTGTTTGGGAAGTACTGAGCATACGACTGGATAAACAAGACTTGGATTATACTGCACGAGTTGTGTGAGGGTTTGTAAACAGATTTATGATATAGTTTTGCTGTTGTTAAACCTGGCCGCCATCAAGGATTTACTCCCTTTTCGGGATTCTCTGTTCACCATGGAGGCATGCAACAAAAACAAAGTTGATCATTTTGTGGATGAAGTATTCCTTTAAGTGCTTGCAAATCTCTCCGAATTATTTATCTAGGTTGTTTGATTAACTTTATTGTTGTGTTTTCAGATGGGCTATGTCAGCCGGGTATGGTGCATGCCTCATCAACAAGCCTGAACTTGTGAAAGACATGGTTACCCATGTCAGAAACCAAGTGAACAATCCAAACTACACAGCATCCATCAAAATAAGGTAAAAAAGTTTGACATCATACTAGATTATACGTGACATAGTTTGTCCACCAGAGAGCACTGGCAATTTTCAACTGTAAAATGTCCCGCTCTATGTTATTGGTCACAATTAAAAAAACAACACAGGGATCAGGAACAAGATTGTTGGTTTATGTTTTAAAAATTACTATTCGGACAATATTGTTATTGGATGTTTAAAATATCTATATCAGTATTGGCCTCAATAATCCAATATCGGTTGGGTTATACATTTTACCTGTTAAAAGAAATATATATATGTTAAAATAAAATACATAACACATTTAAAAGAATACATGTAATTAAATTTGTAATGTGCAACTGTGACCTCCTGTGTTAAAATCGCATAATAATAATACAAAATAAAGAGAAATTCACTTCACCCACAGAATTCACAAGGACCTGAGGCAGACAGTGGATCTGTGCCAGAAGGCTGAATCAGCAGGTGTGTCATGGATAACGGTCCACGGCCGCACAGCAGAAGAACGCCACCAGCCGGTCCATTACGATGCCATCAAGACAATCAAAGACAGCGTATCCATCCCTGTCATTGCCAATGGGGACATAAAGTACCTCCGTGATGTGGAAACCACTCACCAGCTTACTGGTGTCGACGGTAGGTTTGTTTTCAACATATCACACACTTAAACAAGTACACTTATAAACTTATGACAGATGCATAAATGAAAATATTCCTTTCAAATTTGTTATTTTCTTGTTTGTTTGGATTTGCTTATTAGGTGTGATGGCTGCGCGGGGGTTGCTTTCAAACCCTGCCATGTTCACCGGCTATGAGGATACTCCTTTGGAGTGTATATGGGACTGGGTGGACATCTCTCTAGAGCAGGGCACTCCATTCACCTGTTTCCACCAGCATCTTATCTACATGCTGGAGAGGGTTAGCTCCCAGCCTGAAAGAAAAGTGTTCAATTCTCTATCCAGTACCTCAGCTGTAATAGATTACCTCCAGAACACATATGGGTCAGTGAATGAGCTGTTAACATGAGTATATTGAAATGTGATATTTTAAATTTTGTATTTTGTTTTATTTTTATGCCAAATAAAACTGCGAAGCTATAGAGGTGTATCACTGTCAATTTCTGTCTTTACTCTTTACTATATTTTGTCCCGCCAAGCCTTAACTAAACGGTAATCATTTAGCTAATTAAACAGAATATCTAGTTATTATTAATGCTAGTCTTAAACAGTAAGGAGTACATGTAAGTTACATACTGAGGCTTGAGGGTTTTTTCTGCATCTCACTGATGATTTTGGCACATGTAACATGGGACATACTATTGTAGCTGCACAGCAACAAGGATCACAAGAATTTTTATCAGTTTTATCAATAAGAACATTTCATATAGTGCAGTATTCTAAGTCATCATCAAATATGAAGGATATTACAACTAGCAATACAAGTTTTTATTGAGTATTTGCATTTAGAAAAGAATAGAAAAATTACAAAAAAACTACAAGATGATACTGCTGCAGTGATTCTTTTGCAGAGCGTCTAACTTTTTCAAAGCAATGTAACTAGTATTGTCTTTTTTTACTATTTTAGTAGGGGAATGAATATAAATAACGTGTCTAAGGAAACTAACTCATAAATTAGGTTTTGCTAATAAAGTTCTTGAAAGGAATAGACCAGAAGTTATACAATTTTTGCCTTCAAAATAAAGTCAAAATATGTGTCCTGAATCCATGTGAAAAGGCGAGGGCTGTACATACAACAGTTAAAACAGACAGGAACATTTAAAATTTCATACTTTACCAATAAAAACAACTTTTTTGTACTTTGCAGTACTAACTTTTTTCTGCCTTTTTACTAACATGTTTTGCACTATAGAACTGTGATGCTGGAAACTTGATTTTCCAGCATTTTTCCCTCGGGATCAATAAAGTTACTATCCATCCATCCATCCATCCATCCATCCATCCATCCATCCATCCATCCATCTATCTATCTATCTATCTATCTAAAGTTCTTGAAAGGAATAGACCGGAAGTTATGCGAGTTTGCCTTCAAAGTAAAGTCAAAACGTGTGTCCTGAATCCATGTGAAAAGGAGAGGGCTGTACATACAATAGTTAAAACATTTCAAAAGTTCATACTTTACCAATTAACAAACAATGACGCATTTCATAGCCGTATTAATGTCTGATCACAATGTGCCAAAACAACATAAGCTTAAAATTAGTTTTATTGTGAAATAATAAGACCGGAAGCTAGCGAGCTGGCTGGAACCAGGAAGAGGAAGTGAGAAGCTTACAAACTTTTTCTCTGGTTGATTTCAGAAGTTAGCGGAAGTTACTCTCTTTTACTCAGCGTTTTTTGGTGATTTGCTGGTAAGTTGTGAATCTTTATGCCTGGATTCTAACATTAACTTAGATACTTAACTACCATGTTGCTATTTTAAAACGTTTAACGTGAGCTAGTTAGACATTTGTAACCAGGATAGTACCTTAGCTTGTAGTTAAGGTAACGCTAACGTTAGCTACTCTTATTTGTTGTCACATACACAGTGCTTGTGGTGGCGCAGTAACGTAAATAGATCACAATAACGTGAGTTTGACAGAGCTAGTTTACGTTAAAGTATGTGAACTGTGAACAGAGTGGAGATTAGGAGCTTAAGTGAGCTCCAACTGAGGCTGCATTGTCGTCCCAAGTAGAATAAAAGCTATGCACGCTAGCTAAACCTCCCAACTGTATACTACTGACTGAACTTTATGTTATAATAATAATAATAATCTTTATTTGTATAGCACCTTTCTGAAAACATAGTTTCAAAGTGCCTGCACAGATACAATGAAATACAGACAAAATAAAAACAACAATAAAAGAACAAAACATAAAGACCAAATAATGAGAAAACTAAAACCTGTAACCAGTGGTATCAAAACAATAAGTTACTACACATAAGCAAAAAGAGGACACTATAAGGTGTGGGGAAAAAGGTACACCAAGCTGTTGCCTTACGGAGTTATAAAAAAGCCTTTTTATAAAAATGGGTTTTTAAAAGAGATTTAAAATTGGTAGTAGTGCTAGCTAGCCTGAGGTCCTGAGGTAGGCTCATTTGGGGCATTGATGGCAAAGGCCCTGTCATCCTTAGTCACCAGCCTAGACCTGGGTACAACCAGTAGAGCCAAGTCAGAGGACCTCAGGTTACAAGGTGGCACATAGGGTGTAAGGAGCTCAGTGATGTAGCTTGGTGCCAAACCATGCAGAGCTTTAAAAGTTAATAATCTATTGAGGTCAGGAGTTGATAAAAAATATTTTATTTTAGAAATGTTTCTGAGATGCATGAAGCAGGATTGCACCACCCGTTTTATTTGTGACTAAAAACAAAGTGTTGTGTCAAATAAAACACCCAGGTTTCTTGCAACTGGTTTTATATTTACAGAGAGGGATTTGGGACTGACTGTTCTTCATAGTTTGACTGGATTGGCTGGTCACAGCCCAGTTCGTACCTGTTTTTCCTGTAAGGTTTCATGTCTATTCTTTGTCAGGTTTTCTTCAAAGGCCATCACTCAAGATGACGCTGCAATGGACTGTTGTGGCCGTCTTTCTCTACATAGAGATGGGCTTTCTGGTCATCCTCTGTTTACCCTTCATCTCAGCCAAGAGGTAAGTTAAGTCACTCAGAATCATGTGTAGGTCAGGTTTGTAGTACCACAATATGATCTCAACGCAACAAAATCACAGAGCAAGGGGTGAACATTGCTATTACTGAAATACTGTCAATTTTAGATAGATAGATAGATAGTAACTTTATTGATCCCGAGGGAAATTCAAGTTTCCAGCATCAGAGTTCCATAGTGCAAAACATGTTAGTAAAAAGGCAGTAAAAAAGTTAGTAGTACAAAGTACAAAAAAATATACCAGATATAAAAATACAAGGAGATGAAGAAAAACTGTTAAAACTGAATATAGTGCAGGGTAACTCCAGTATCTTAGTCTAAGAAAGTGCACTGTGTGCATTATTATCTGTCCTGCAGACCGTCCTCCTTTGTCCCCCCGCCCCCCCTCCCTAGAGAGGTATTGTACAGTTTGATGGCTCGGGGGCCAAAGGACTTCCTGAGTCTGTCTGTGGATCTTGCAAAAGATTGTGATTGTATGTGACTAGTGAGTGAGTCAGTGACATACTGTAACATACCGACTGTCTTTAAATGATTGTGATTATGTGTCTGTGTGTGTGGTTGCAGGTGGCGGAGTATTTTCCGACTGAGGATCTGGAGCTGGATGTCGAGGTTCTGGAACAAAGTGTTTATCACAATGATCATAATACTCATCGTTCTCTTCCTTGGTAAGTGAAACACAAAGTGTGTCAGTTTTTTTTTCTTACAACCTTGTAGATACTACTGTAGGTAATAACTCAAGTTGGACCACTTGAGATGGTGTGAACTAGAGGTAGACCGAATAATCAGTTTGGCTGGTTAATCTGCGGCGATAGGACGTTTTTACAAACTATCGTTATTGGCGGAACTGGGCTCTGACAGTAATCGATGGCTGCACAGCCGCCATTAGTCACATGGGGACGTACATCACCATTTTGCATGGAGGCTCCATACACAAAGTCAAGGTAGAGGGGGAGAAAAAAGTTATCTCTCGAACATATAATGCAACACTATCAGCTCTTTGTTCCAGATACAAGACAGGCAGACAGGGAGTAAAAGAAATCGTTCACTGTTATTTTAACTTGCTTACCAATTTGGCGTTCTCTCTTCCAAATAATCCAGCCCTGTAACCATCCATTCATGAAATGAAATCGCACACTTAAGGATCCTCCTTTCCCCGGGAATATGCATGAACATTAATGGTTTGCAAGAGTGGCATTTAACAATGTACGAGACGCGCAACAGAAGTAATCCTGGCCAGTCGTACTGTAAGCCACAGAACAGCGTGTTCCCCATTGCAAATAAATAAAACAAATTTCCAGTGATGTAATCCACCAAATCACACTTCATGGATATTGTCTTGCGAATTATTAAATTCGGTATGACAAAAAACTGATTTATTAAAAACGGCGTATGCAAAAGTAGCCAACTAGGCTGCTGCAGAAGTAATGAACATATCGGCCAATTAATCGTCCATCGGCTTTTTCCTGCTCCAAACTATTGTTTTTAAAGGAGTAACTTTTTGGTAATTGCTCATTGCTTACGTCTTTTTCTTCAGATGCCGTGCGTGAGGTGAGGAAATATTCAGCTAAAGAACATGGCACAGATGTCAAGCTGCTACCCAACATGTATGATCACCTGCACATGAAGCTTTTCAGAGCCCAAAGAAACCTCTACATCTCTGGCTTCGCTGTCTTCCTGTGGCTGTGAGTCTCTGCTCTCTTATAGTGATACCAGAATGACATATTAAAGAAGGTGTCTCGAACCCCTGATTCTTTATATTCTTTTTGCAGGGTCATGAAGCGAGTGGTCACCTTGATTAACCGACTAGCAGGATCAGATGACTTTACGTCTGATCTTCAGAAGCAGATAAACAGTGCTAACAAGTTTTCCAAGGAACAGATAGAGGACAATGAGCTGCTGAGACAGGTAGGCTCCACATTGGTTGGTCAAAGATATCACTGTTGTTAGATAGAACCACAACTGTAAATGTGTGTCTGCCTATGTCAGATAATTATTAAATCAGATTGTACTATAGAGTAATGAAATGGATTTGTGTGTACCTGACATATAAAAGTTAACATTTTAGTGTCAGATTTGAGGTGTTTTTTGCTCCACTGGTTTGTCAAGATTCCATTAGACAAAGTCAGGCAGTTGAACACATCTTCAATTATTTGAGGTGGGATCACTGGGTGCTATTTTCTCCTAACATCAAATTCCCATGTCTAGGTGAGAGGCCAATGGGTGGCCAGACTCTGGCTTTTGTCGATGTACCTTCTGTAGTCCACAGCCCTGTTATTCACAACTATCTCTGTAGCTATCTGTTCTCCCTACACAAGGTGGCTTGTGAACTTGTTTCAGTGCACATTTAGAGGCAGACATCATCTATACCACTTCTGCTTTAGACACTTGTCTACCAAACACTCACTCTTGGTTTGATTCCCCTTATTAATCACCTCTAGATGTGTACACACACTCTGAACATTTTACATTGCAGTTACACGTGGCTGACGAAGACCTGTATTTCATGCACTTGAGGTTCATGTTATTTAATGTATTTCAGACTCTGATGCAAGGGAAGGGCGATAAGGCTACCGCAGAGGGCATGGAGCTGTTGAGAAGAGAAGTTGAGAAACTGAAAGAAGAAGTGAGGACTTCAGGAGATGGTAAGTATCCATGTACACGTGCACATGCCCGCTGTAATAGATTAGACTGTTTATTAGCCACACATCCAAAGCCAGTGGAATTTGTTTTCGGTACAGTATGTTATTCTCTGCAGACAGATACTTAAATACAAATACTAGGGATGCGCCGATCAGATACTCAGAATCGGTATCGGTCCGATACTAGCCAAAATCACTGGGTCGGATATCGGAGGAAAAAAATGTATAATCCGATCCATTTCCGTCACATACGCTCTTCTATGTCGGCATCTGTGCCGGGGCTGTCCGGGGCTCAGTCCAGAACATACACTCCTCGAAGTCGGCATTGCCAGGTCATTTTTCCCGGGGCTAAAGCTCCAAATGTTTTGAGTGGAGCCCCGACAGAAGTGAATTGTTGCCTGTAATTTGCGAAGTTAAAGTGACAGGTTTGTGTGGTTAAAGTCACCTAACACGATGACAGAAGTGTCAGGGGTGAAGTTTTCAACAGAGGAGATATATAGCGAGAGCTTGCTGATGGCTTTATCAGCGTTAGCTTGTGGTGGTGCGTAAACTCCTACTTTTCTTAAGTCAGGGTTTTCCGCGTTTGTGCGCTGCGTAAAAACAACGTGGAGAGCATCCAGACGAGCCGACGCACGAGTTTACTAATGAGCGATGTTACGCACTGATAAAACCATGTTCAGTTTTCTGAATCTGCTCTTTTGATTTGCAGAACATGATTATACAGGGCAAACACTGACAGAAGAATTAAATGTCGAGATGAAGGCTGTGATAAGTGTAAATGATATAATTCAGTAATTGACAGTTTTCATTAATAATAATAATGGTCTAAAATGATGTAAAATTGCATAGTTTTAGTCAAAATTTTCAAATTTTATTGGGGGAGGAACCCCAACCAACTCCCCATGCCCCAATGACTGCAGAAAGCCCCCTAACAGCCCTGGAGGGACCTGGAAATGAGTGTAAAATGTTGTTAACTATTAAATATAAATGATCCTGGCCATTGAAATAAAAGCAAAAAACATGAATGTTGTTATAACATCATTATATAGACTGACTTTCTCTCAGTACTCCCAACTCTGACTTCCTCCCTGGTTCATCCATTTTATTTTGGAGAGATCGCTTGTTGAATAAAATCCGTGCTGGTAGTGAGGGCTGACAGGCCTGTCTCCTGAACCAGGGGAGCATCTCCGTACTCTCTACTCTACCTGTGTGAGGGGTATTTCCCCAGGGTGGCAATGTTTGTGTTGCTTGTGTTAGTGTTATCTTTATTTTCGGACCCCAGGAAAGTTGATACTTGTGTAGAGTTTCAAACTTGTAATGACAAATGAGGAAGCCCTGTGCTGATGTGTGCTTGTTTCCTCTCCAGCTCTGGAGAACTCCCAGGCAGATGCAGATGTAATGAAGAAGCAGATGGAGAGCATCGCCAGGGAGTACGACCGACTGCTGAAAGAACATCAGGAGCTCCAGGTGAGGCTAAGCCCTAAACTCAGCAGGATAATCATTTCCTGTGTCATTCATTAGCTAGATATAAAATTGTAGAGCCATTGAAACTAGCATCAGGCAGGCTCCTTTAAGAAGCCTGTCTATTTCATGATCAACTCAAAGACTATTGACTAAAGTGCCTATGCTTTGTTGTTGAGACATTGAAAACAAATGTTGTTAATTCAAGTGAAGGACAATAAATCCCATTTATTTCCAGGATCTCAATTAAAGAAACACATAGAAGTTAGATTTACAGAGGATGAATGGAATATATCAATTTTTAAGTAAAAACCCCAATGCATTTATGTGGCCTTACATAATATCATAACACATTGACATTTTTTTTTGTTTTTGTCTTTTCAGAATCTTCACGATGGAAACAAAAAGGACGACTAGTTAATGTAAAATTCTTAAAGGTTGAAGTGTTTACACAGCAAATTAGTCACTGCAACACGCGTTTTACCTTCATATAACACCTTGGGCATATCACGAAACTAGGATTGGCTCCTTTTGAGATACACACTTGCCGATATCCGTAATGGTTCTAAAGCATGGAAGTGAATTTTTATTAGGGCATCAGACTGACTTAAGTGGAATGAGTAATATTTGGTGGTTTGTTGTTTCTGCCTTGCGCAGTGTGACTTAGATCATTGCTTTTCAAGTGCACACGATCCGGCAGATTAATTGTGCGAGGGAATTGGGTAGAGTTCAGTCAGTAATTAACCCAGGTCTGATCACGGAGCACGTAATATGTTAAAGAAATATGCGTGTTGCTTTATGGTTTGCGTCATTGTTTTTATGCAGGTGCACAGTGTGGAGTGCAAGATTTGTCGAAAGCTAGAGCAGTGACAGCTATGAATGTATTTTGATACGTATTCCTGTATGGAGCAGGAGCACCTGCTGCACCCACTTTGAGCTTACCAACAGTATGTAAATCCGTCAGCGCTTGCATGGCTGTGCACATATATTTGCATGTACAGTTGCACTTCACACATTTTTGTTGTATTCCAGCTGATGATCTGTACTTTTTTTTAACCTAGGTAGTGGTGCATAAGTTTTGTTTTCTTTTGGTTTCTTCCTTAGTTTGAACTTGTAAATGTTGAAGAAAATCTGCCATAATGGATCTGTGGATATAGATAAAACTGAATCTGTAGGGATAGAAAATTGGATTCAACCACTTATGATCTTACTTTTGGTTTAAATGTCTTAACTTAAAACTTTAAAGGTCCAAATTGTTGTTTATTTGCTGCACTGTGTTTCAGGCGTTTGAGTTAGTGTGAGAGTTGAACTGGGAGTTGTACTGTATGTGTCGTGAAAAGGGTCTGTATGATGTTTGTGACAGAGCAGCTTAGATTGTAATCACCAGATGTTTAAATGTTCCCCAATTTCTTTTTTAATCAGGTTATTGGGTTTACCAAAGTTACTTTTCATGTGATATAATTGCAAAAAAAAAATCCCTCTTCATGACATTTGTGAAGACAGAAAGCAGATGGAAGTGCCTTTTAGGTGGATGTAGTACATTTTGTTTAATAAAGATACATTTCTTTATGCCATGCCTTGTTTTGAATAATTAACACCAACACAAAGTTTAATTGGATATTAAAAGTTTTATTTTAGTATTACATTTAAGATATTCTTTGAAATTTTACAAAAATAGTCCAAGAAAATTATTTACATTCTGATTTCTTTAATGCAAGTAAATGCCTTACATTATTGAGATATTGACTTCCTTCCTCTACACCGCTCGCTGCTCCTCTCTGAGTCTGTACTTGTGCCTGAAACTAAACCTGAATTGAAAAGACGATTCAGTCACCACAATGGTACATATCCATTCGGGAAATAAAGTCTTATAAAATGATGATATGCTATACATTTACAAAGACAAAAGGAATATTTAAAAAACAAAAAACAATTGTCTTGAGATACAGTAGCTAGACAAAATTTTACTTAAGAAATTATTTTGACAGATTTCAAGGAAATGGGTTCTGATTATGGGATGAAGCTTCATAGGAAAAACCTGAGAGTAGACCATGATCTTTCTGTTTGTGGGTTTTGGCACAAGAGTTCATGCACACGCAAAAATACCCAACATAAAAATAGACTGACCAGTGAAACATATCGTATAGCAATGGCTGGAGAGCTTATACACATCAGCAACATAAATGCACATTTCCTGTGGTGATACTTAGTGGGGGTCATTTGCCTAAAGACCGGGACAACATACAGTATATCTCTTATCAATGTTGCAACAGTACAAATTGTGCCTTTTCCAAGGCACAACACATGGCAGACACAAGAGCAAGCATCCAACTCCGTCATCGTTTCAATACCAGAGCCTACTGAGGTGAGCGAATTCAGTCTAAGCCTAACGATCAGTGTCATGACAAAGTTTAATGTGCTGTGCCTTCTTAATGTTTTTCTCTTTTCTAATACCAGATTTTGATACAAGTTAATTGGGGCTGGTGCTGGTTGAAGGTATACAAATATGGAGCAGCCTCCACGAGACAAACAGGTAAGCAAATCTCACTGAAATACAATTTCCATTTTTAGTGAGTATGAGTACCAAAGGAACAAGTTCACATCCAGAAAGCACACAACACAAATTGCAATACAGTCAGACCTGACTTTGGGCTTAAAGTAAAATAAAAAAACGTTTTAGAGTCAGTTATAAAATTAAACTTTTTTTTAAGTGAGTGTAAAGAGATCTGTTCAAAATGTGAAACATATGAGTTAGAGGTAACTGTTGTGTGAATGAGGCACATACGTCATATCAACAACTGTCAAGCCTTTTAAAAGTTACTGAAATACGTGTTCACACACATATTTCCACAACAACCCGTTTATCTTTTCTATTTAAAATTCTGAAAAAAAATATATATCCTCACTTCCTGTCTCTTTGAATGCCTAATTGTCTCTATCTTAATTAGAGTTTTTTTGTAAATTTAGTGTCGTGCCTCTGGTTTATAAGGCCACTTCTCCTCTTGTGATGTCAGGAAGAAAAACTTAATTTGAGAGGAAAATCCAAAGAGGCAGCTTTATAAGTGCTGGTTTTCAGAATTGTACTGTTTTTTTTGTAGTCTGCACAAGTCACATTTCCCATCTAATCTCTTGTGCAACCATTAAAATCAGAAAAATATAGTTATATTGAAAAAAAAAAAAAATAAGAGCATGTACATTCAAGAAATACTTCAGTTATATAAAATGTTCTGTCAAATTCACAAAGCCTTCACAGGTCCAGTAGTACAAATATAGAATTTATGCTTTATATGAGATTATCGGATAAAACGTGATTCCCTGCAAATCTCACTTGAATGTGTATGGTTGCATTTGTTCACCTGTGACGGAGACGGAGACGAGGGGGGGGGGGTCAGTTCTGCTGAATCTGTCACAGCCGCGTCTCCCTGTCCGTGCTGTTGTCTGCCGTTTGTTGGGATTGGTCAGAATTAGAAATCACAAACTCGTCTTTCCTAAGTGCCTCCAGCTCTGTTCCGCCGTTGGCCAGAGCTCCGTGGATGGCATTTCTTTCCTCCTTCCTCAGCTGTCGACCGAGCAGAATGAAGCCCGGGATGCAAATGATAAACGAGATAGTCCGCAGGCTCAGAGTCAGACCCAAGTATGCTATCCTGAGAAGTAAAGATGTAAAAAAATATAACTTGATTTGGTCAAGATTAGGTTTCTTTTGACAATACAGGAGGAGGAATGGAATGGGGGACAGAAAGGACATGTCAGAAAACCATTAATAACAACAATGTACCCATGGATGCACAGATAACTATCACCGGATTTCTTTGATATTGAAGAAAACTTAACAATGTGATGATTTTTAGGCAAGTTCTGCAGTCATAAGGAGCGTCTTTTTTCTATGATTTCTGAGTGGATTTATGGACTTTTATTTGCGGACAATATCGGGAAGTGTAAGCTACACTGAATCTAAAAATATGTGTCTCAAATTAAAAAGGGATTTACAAAAACACCATAAAACAGTCAATAACTACATCATTTAAAAAATACATTAATTAATTCATAAATAAATAACGGAATTTAAAATTCTATTTAACAATGCAGTTTAAAAAGAGAAATAAATAACTGAACTCACAAATTGAACTGAGAATACAGGTTTTAATTAGGAAAAATGTATTAGCTATTGGATTTGCCAAGTCATTTAGCTTCTCTATTTAGCCTCCCTGCATTAGCTTTCCCACTGACACTTTGGTCCTTCAGCAAGTAAAACGAGGCAAAAGAATGCAAATTAGCCACACTGGATGTAACAGGCTCTCTGATTGGCCGTCACCTGGCATTGAAGAATTGCAAAACAGTGTGTCTCAAATACTGTGCATTTTTAATTTGAACTATTTATTGCTGGATTAATATTTAAATTCTTTATAAATGCCTTTTTTATTGAACAATTAGTTATTTATCAATTAAATGCTTTATTACTATTTCCGTGAGTCTTGTGGTCCTCCATAGGTCATTGCCACATAAAATATAAAAAGTCTGAGCCTGAAGTAGACTGCCCTGAGACTGTGATATTAACTGAATCTTACAAATACAGAAAATTAACGATCCACAAAAGACTGAATGTGATTACTACCTGTATGCAGTGGTGTTGTAGATCCTACAGGCTCCTATGCCTCCACACCTCTTCTGACCCCATTTTAGACATGTGGTGTCAATGATTGCTCCAAAGTAGATTGGTGCTGGGATCCCAGCTGTAAGACCAAAAACATTATGTTCACAACACATCTCCAAGAACTGAAACAGATTCTACTGTTCAGAGCAGTCAGAATAAACATTCAAATCAGGCTAAAACACTGAATTTTGGCAAATACACATTTATGAGTGTATCTGCTAGTTCAAATGACAGGAACATTTGGAAGAAGGATGGCTAAAGGACTCAGGATAACACATTTACAAGGTTAGCATGATAGCCCTGAGCTACTCGAACATGCTCGATAGAAGATTTTGAAGGAGACTTACCGAGGGTACGTGTTGCCAGAGCATGGAAACCCAACGCCAAAGATTTCAGCTGTGGTTTGATGCACCTTTATGATGAGAAATTGCAACACATTTTTCAGGAAACATCAGAAACTGGTTATAGAGTAGACAGTCATATCTACAGCACAAAACATAGCTCATTCAAGATTAACTCAAGTTAATTTCTAACTCCTTAATTAAAGAAAAAGAGGTAGAAATAAGTAGTAATCTCAAATTCAGTCAAACCTATGTACACAGAGAATGTAAACAATGCACGTTCTGTAACATAAAAAGGACTTTTCAACTATCCTATTAGGAATGAATAATTCATTTTTTTGTACTGACAGTACTATAAGGCATATAAACACATGAAGTACACTAAGTTAATTCCAGTGAGACCAGTGTATTCTACCAGGATCAGCTAATATGGCTTCAGGAGGTCTTGTATGTGTTTGCATGTCATATCGCGATAAAGGTGTCCCCGTGTTAAGTGGAGTGTCATCCAGCAGAGGGTGCTGTGGTGCAGAACAATTTTTGATGACTTAGTGCCAATTTAGGGAGCCAGCATATGATTGAGGGCTGCACATGAGAAATGCAAACATAAAACAAAATATCTATTCCATCTCAGTTCCACATTAAACTGCCGAGTCACTAACTTTAATTAAGAGCACTAGCATTGTTATAACATTTTGTGTGACATACTATGGTATGGCATTTTTATGACTTTTTTATAACTTTTTCCGACTTACGATGCTGTGACTTTTTTAAATGACGTTTTTCGAAATACTATACTATGATTTTTTATGACTTTTATGAATTTTTTGTGACTTTTTTCTACATACTATACCATGACTTTTTAGAATTTTTTTCAACATACTATACTATAACATTTTTCCATGAAATTTTTCGACATGCTATACTACGACTTTTTTTATTGATAATTTTCGACATACTATAATATGACTTTTTTTTCATGAACATTTTCAACATGCTATCCTATGACTTTTTTCATGAAAATTTTCGACATACTATACTATGACTTTTTTTGTAAAATTTTTCAACTTACTATACTATGACTTTTTTTTCACGAAATTTTTCTACATGTTATACTATGACTTCTAATGTGAAATTTTTCGAGATACTATACTATGACTTTTTTATGAAAATTTTCGACATACTATACTATGACGTTTTTTTTCGTTAACATTTTTGACATACTATACAATGAAGTTTATCCATTAAAATTTCAAACATACAATACTATGACGTTTTTCAAAGAAATTTTTCGACATACTATACTATGACTTTTTTCCATGAAATCTTTCGACATATTATACTACGACTTTTTTTCATGAAAATTTTCGACAATATTGTATGACTTTTTTTCACGAAATGTTTCGACATACTATACTATGACTTTTTTAAGTGAAGTTTTTCAAAATACTATACAATGACCTTTTTCACGAAATCTTTTGACATACTAAACTATGACTTTTTTTCCATGAAAAATTTCGACATACTATACATGACTTTTTTTCATGAACTTTTTGACATACTACACTATGACATTTTTCCATGAAATCTTCCAACATACTATACTAAGACTTTTTTTCATGAAAATGTTCGACATACTAAACTGACGTTTTTTTGTAAATATTTTCGACACATATTATACTATGATGTTTTTCAAAGAAATTTTACGACAAACTATATTATAATTTTTTTTTTTCTAAATTTTTCGACATGCTATACTATGACTTTTTTTTCATAAAAAATTTCGACATACTATCCTATAGCTTTTTTCCATGAAATCTTTCATCATATGACCTTTTTCCATAAAAATGTTCGATATACTATACTATGACGTTTTTCAAAGAAATTTTTCGACATATTATACTATGACTTTTTTTCACAAAATTTTTAGGCATGCTATACTTTGACTTTTTTTCCATAAAAATTTTTGACAAACTATACTATGACTTTTTTCATCACTTTTCGACATACTAGACTGACATTTTTCAATGAAATCTTTCGACATGCTATACTGTGACGTTTTTCCCTCCATTTTTAGACGTACAATACTATGACATTTTTCCATCAAAATTTTCGACATACTATACTATGACTTTTTTCAATGAACATTTTCGACATACTATACTATGACTTCTTTCCAGAAATGTTCGACATACTATACTATGACTTTTTAAGTGGAATTTTTCTACATACTATGACTTTTTTGCCAAAATTAAAGTTGCATCAATATATCAAATGCAAAATTATTTAACATGTCGAGGGGAAGAGTGTGGGAAAAATCCTTCCAGAAAAAAGTGAAATAATGGACATGATAGCATTAAAGCTAATATGACCCTTTGTAGCAGCGTGAGCAATGGTAATGTAGTATTTTAAAAAGTCCTTTTTCATTACATTTTTAAAAATTAAATCTGACCTGATGAGAAACATGTAGCCTGGTGTGCCCCCAAGGGAGATGATAAAGGAAGTGATGACAGAGAGAGCCAGGAAGTACGGGAACATCCTGTCACAGTCGTCCTTGTTAGGGCACTGACCTGTACTGGCCGTAAAATTACCAGCCACACCGACACAGCTACAGTTAGAGAAGACCTGGAGAGACATGCATAGCCGCATGACCATGTATAGCAGGACATAGACACACATAAACACAGTAATGCATATACTGCATATACATAAACAGTCATATGTGGCTGTAAGATCACCAAAATCACTGCAATCACTAAAAATCCTTTAAAATTAAAGCCAACCAGGCACAGTAAAGATGATGTGGCTCCTTTGATAGCACTCACACAATCTGCAAATAGATTATAGGATCTAATTAATAAGAAAATTAAATAACTCATTTATACACTTTCTAAAAAATGGCCATTGATTATTTTTTTAAATACTGCACGGGTGATGGCCCCTGGATCATACAGTCACATTAACACTTGATCAACAAAACTTCATGGCAACAACAGTGTATTTGATAACACATAACTTTCAGTTTTAGGCATGTACCAATATTGTGAACAAGCCAAAGCTGTGTTGTGCAGCCTGCACATATACTATGGTATTTAATACAATAAATTAATTTTCCATGTGTAATATTTCTTATAGTTTGAGTACCTTGTCAACTTACTGTGTTCTTCCCTGAGCCAGCAGAGGTGCTGCAGCCAGCAAGACAGGGAGAAACATATGTGATGCCATTCTCTCCACAGACTGGGTCCCAGTCACTCGCTGAACAAACACAGTCTGAGTTGCAGGCTGCGAACACTGAGTGTTTATCATACGATATTGTATCCATGCTGGAAGAGAGCCAGAGAAAAGTACACATGAGAGGAAATCTATTATTATACCATTACATACCGGTATATAATTAAATGTGTTATAGTGCTCTTTACATAATTATACCTTAACATACTTAGCCTACTTGTGATGCATTAGCAGAAACTGTTACACATTTTAAAGCATTTGGTGAAAAAAAGATAACGTGCCTTTGAGAGAAAATTATGTATTTTTTTAATGTATTGTTTCCTCTCCTAATTGTCACATCTTAAAAAAACTTGGTTGACTTGACGACAAACTTATTACTTATTATTTATAATTTTCTTTAAACAAGGTTGGTGCAAGGGGGCGGATGAGGTGGGGTGCATTGGGCACACACAGGATTTCTTTGGTCTGTTATGTTATTTGTGTCTGGGTTTAAGCTGGTTTGACTTTTGCACACCTTACTTGGACCTCGATTCATGACATGAAACATTATCAAAAAGTAGCATTTTGTTGTTACTCCCAATCAGATGGACTTGAATGTCTAAATCCCAGAAGTAGAAACTAATGAGGTGTATTTAATGTACAGTATGACCTGTCTGTTAGATCAATAATTTTTCTGTGTTGTACTGAATTTGGAATAATAATATAATTTAACAACAGTAACCCCAACACACCATGTGATTTTCTATGACTCACCTGTTGTATGAAAGCGTCACACCGGCTACCTTGGCATTCTCGCAGCTCATTGCGAAGAAGAACAGCGACAGGACGTAACCGATCAGAGATGTGCCGAAGGCAAACCTGGCTGCTCCCATGATGTTCAGCTTCAGCCTCTTCATCAGTAGACCTCCAGAAAACATCCCCAGTGCCACAGCTGGGATATTGATCACACCTTAGATGAAGAGTGACAGCAAAACACAAGATCAAGATTAACTGAAATGAAGTATTGCTTCCAAGGCTACATCTGGATTTGAACAGAGACAGACAATATGATTAAATATTGTCGTCAAAGCTCCGCTATCATCTTTCACACTAACTAATACAGAGAGGGGGGAAATAAGACTACACAATTCCAAGTTGTCTTGATCAAAAAAGAGCCCTGCTTTTTATTTTTTCAGTCCCTTTATACCTTCATTTAACATCAATGTGAAGACAGTCTTTTATCTACACTGTCATTTGCTCTGGTCACTAATATTGTATTCTCTTTCATATAAAGCCAGTCTAGTCAGTGCAGACATCTCCTTTGATGAGACCACATACGTACGTAGAGACTTTCATCTTACGTTATCAACTTCATTAGATATTTCATTTCATATGCAAAGCACTCTTCATATGCACAAAGCTCTGGTCTCTGCAGCTGTGGTGGTTAGTGGGCTGAATTAGAACCCCGACCCAGTTTAACGATATCCCTTCTCCAAAGGTCTTTTTCTGCTTCATTCAGCAAATGCAAAATACCGTAATTTAACTGGGGAAACAATGCTGACTTGCAGATACACTGAGATGATTTATAGAAAGAAACCCCATGAATTTTGAATTATAAACATGTTAAATGCGTAAGCTTTACAGTGTATGTTGTGTACATATTTGACACTAGAATTAATTTGAGCCAACTAGCAAGAAAAGCCTGAACTAAGCAGAAAAGCCTTCCCTGGGTCTGTTATGTGCTGATTTTCCAGGATGTAATACACAAATAATGTATGTGACACAGAGCACATGTAATATACCCATGAGAAAGTTGGCCTTTGAGGCAGACTGTCTGAAGTGCTGCTCGATGTACTTGGGCTTGTAGGTGACCATGCCGATGAGAGAGTTCAGCTGGATGATTGTCACACAAAGGTAGATCAAATACACAGGGTGTCCCAGCAGAGTTCGCAGGGTTGGAATAAAATCTGTAGAGGGATAAAAGTCTGAGTTGAAACATACCTGTCTGAAAATGTTTAATATGCAATATCTCTATGTAATAGTGACTGTAACAATCTCTGATTACTGCTATGAAATGACGTTTCTTTCTGTCTACAAGAAGCAGAAGGAAGTGAGGGAGTATTGCCTTGTGACAGTAGGACAAAATTAAAGCAAATATGTGTAGAATTTGAAAATGTCACTATCAATAAAAACACTATCCTGGTAACTTCAAATTATATATATATATAAATAATATGGAGCAATGCTTTTACATGTGGGTCTACATTTTGGTTTGTATCATGCACACAGACACACAAGCATGTGAGCGACTCAATTCACATCCTGCTGTTGGTTTCACACTATTCCACTGATTGACAGTTGGTCGTGGTAATGCGCCAACAAACCTGCTAATGCATCAACAAAGGCAGCAAAGAAGACTTCTAGCGAGTAAACCAAGGCTATTAAATGAAGACTGGGCTGACCCCGTGGGAGGTATGGCGTATGACACATGCGCAACGTAACTGGAGCTGCAATGTTGGAGGGTTACAGAAATAAAAGGGATGGTGTCCGCTCAGGTGCTCTTTCGGTGCGCTCGGCCTGACAGAACTTTTTGGGTACGCTCGAATGGATACCGGCCAATATACATTAGAATGTTTTCAAATAGAGTGGTGCAGGCATGAGTCCTAAAACCTGGAAATTAATCAGCATTTTAGCACTTCCAGTTCTCTCATCTTCAAGTCGATGTTTTTTGTTTCTTTAAATGGGTTTTTAGTTAGATGCATGAAATAAATATCTGTGGTTAACACAAGAGGGAACCAGGGCAATGCTAACTTCCAGGTTGACCTACAAAAATATGTCATCCTGCACCACCCCATAGAAAGCATTTGTTTAAGGTCTTTTTTTAAAGATCTTTTCAATAAATGGGGCAGTCTATGCGTGTTCAGCCATTTCATTCTACAGCCCATTCATCTCTACATTAGGGGCTTTACAGTTATAAAATATTCAATCCATCAATCAATATCAATTCTATTATATGATTCAGATGTTTTTTTTCCAAGTATGAACAATTCACATTTTATTGTTAAATGACTACAAACCTCTAAAGCCATCCTTACCTTTGGCCATTTCTATGAAACTAGTATTTTCTTCTGCAGGATACTTGTGCTTCAGATGTGGAGGGTCTTTAATGAAACTTGTCTGCTCTGGTGTGCACTTTTCTGGGCCCTGGGGCCCAGGTATGGGCAGGGAGCGGGGCAGAAACCAGAACGGGATGGCAGAGAGTAGGGTGATGACCCCAGCTATGAGATAGCCCAGCCACCAGGCCCCCACCCAGCGGGAATCTGCTGGGGTGATGGTGATAGTTTCTGTGTTGAGGGGTACAGAAGATGACATGTTATAAATGTTCAGTGATACACTTATGGTTAGATACAGATCATGTATGGTTTAGTGGACAATTTTATAATGTGATATGCAGTTTTTTTTAATACCTTATTTTTAAAGGTGCTCTATATGATGATTCGGAGCATTAATATAGCTGCAAACAACTATTGTAATGTAAAGACATAGTGGAATAATCTGAGCAAAGAATGAAGTTGCTCTCCCTCTGTGTGTTGTAGTCTGAGCTTCTCTGTGCTTTGTTGACATCGCCGGGCCGGCAGCACGTGCCTTGTAGTGCATGTTTCTGCATGTGAGCGGCCGCTGCGCTCCACTGCTCTCATACGGCGGTTACAGCTGATGACAACACCTACCCTCCTGTTCCCCCCAGGTTAACACCGTTATCTCTGTCAGCACTGTTGCCGTTGTTTACACTGTCAGGGCTGTTGGCATTGTTAGCTGCAAGCCGCTGGCTCAGCCGTCGCCATGTTGAGAGCCGTGTGGAAGCAATAGATATGCTCTGAATTTCGTATTGAGCACCTTTAAGGCTTTCTAATTTGCCTGGATGACCAAATAAAAGAATGCAAAGATGGAGCACTGAGGGCAGATTTGCTATCAGGCGCAAAAGAGGTCATCAGAACAACCCTAACAACCTGTAGTCAGCCTTTACATCACTACGATTTCTGAAATGAAAGGCCGGACATGGAGGTTTGTAGTAGGTACTCATCTGTTTCGTTGAGCGGTCAATAAGTGACAACAGTCATCCTTTATGGCTTGGGTTACTTATTTTTTAATAAAGCTATTTTTTTCATTAAAGGAATGATTTTTCATTGGTTTATTAACTGGTTTTCTGACCTGACTTGTTTTGTCATTCTTTCCTCTGATGACATTTTTTTCTTTCTTTTTTTTTTCTTTTTCTGTTGCTGGTTACAATGCTTTTCCTTTGTTTCTCTCTCATTTTTTTTCCTGTCTTTTCTCTCTTCCGTTCTTTTCTTTTGCTATTTTTCTGTCTTGATTCTTCTCCTCCCTTTGCAGCACTCTATTTGATTGTAGCCTATCACAGGGCTTTGTCCTTCCTATCCCTCACCAGCCCTTGTTCATTAGCTAAGTGATGCTAATCCTGTACACCTGTTCTGAGTCTATGAGCCATACATACACTGCTTGTGATCCACCCATGGTTATAACTGATAATATCATGCCTCAGTTTTATGAATGAAAAGGTCTTTTGTCAGAGCAGACATTTTGATCTGTAATGGTAGGAAAAGTACCAGTTTTACGAATAACATTTCTGATGGCTCTGTTCTGTTCAAGTGTCCCAGAGTACACCAGAGTAGTGTAGCCTAATAATTCATTATGACCGTATTATAAAAGTTGAATCTGACCAGAATAAGTGTGTGAAATCCCAAATATACAAAGGGTTTCCCCAACTTATTCTGGTCACTAATATTACATGTACAGTGTCTTCATATGATATGTCTACAAAACTGACAGAACAAACCAAACCATTGCTTTATGCAACAAGTGTAAACAAGCTCTCTAATATGGGTAAGCTTTCATAGATGTAAAAAAACCAAATGTTTTCCAAATCCATTCACATGAGCTCTGTGAGTCTAGGATGAAGGGTTACGCTGAATTCACACCAGGCAGCGGTAAAGCGCGGCTCGCTGCAATAATTAAAGTTTTCTGTGGCGTTTTCATGTGTTTCAGACAGGAAGAAATCCTTTGTAAGATAGGTCAATATGTCAAAGGAGTCACAGGACTCAAGGTCCTCTCTGGCCACACTTCGCCGCAAAAAGTTAAACTTTTCTCAACTTTTGTTTGGCCGCACTTTGCCACAGAATCAAACGGCCGCAGAGTGCTGAGCTTGGGAACGGTCACCGCAGCTTTTCATAGACAAGCCACAAGCCATACTTCACCGCTGCTCTAGTGTGAATTCCGTATTAATGACATCAACTGTGTCTAAACAGTCTGCACAATCACATAATAGTCTGGCCTTAAACTATGTAGACATGTACTTGTGTTTAAACTCACCCATTTTTACAAATCCAATGTCCACATAGATTTTGGCACAAAGGGAGCCCAACAGGTAGCCAAACACAGGTCCAACCACTGCAATGGTCTGCACACAGCCTAGGATATAATAAACACACGAGAGAGACACACAACACACAAACTGGTTAGGACTCTAGCTATCTGTATTAACAAGTAAGACACTGTAAATAGCACACAAACATTTTACCACACATCTTACATACATAGGCTATTGATTTACACTATATATGTGTTTTAAACCTGCTTTAATGCATCATTTGTTTGGGAAAGACTTGCTGAGGAAGCATATTATTCTTTAGTTATACTCATCAGCTATTGTAGAACACTAAAGGGATTTACCGCCTATTGCTCATATCTGAGCAAACACCACTGCACATGGCAGAGCTTTCAGCAAGCATGGCATTATTGTGAGATACTGTATTGTGCTCTGAAGAAGTCTGTTTGCTGCTTCACATGAGGGCTGCAGCCAAATTTGAATTATTGTTTCATGCAATAAGCATGAAACATGCGTATTTTCATAACAGGCTTTTACCCTGAAACCAATCTATTTGACTGTGTTAATTGCAGAGTGCATTTGAGTCCTGTTTGCTACCGAAGGACACCTTTGCTTGTGGACTACCAAGCACTCCAAACATATTCTAACTTTTTTAAAGCTTTTTAGTCATTGAGTAGCAGCAATAACGTTGCAGCCTCGCTGTACATACATTGGTAGTATTTTATCAAGTATTATGACCTTTGTTTCAGAATAATAAAACAGTTAATGTGACACTAATATAAAGGTGTGAAGCGATTACATACAAAGTCAATGTAAAGGCGCAAATGTGCGCCAGGCGACGCAAATGACGCAACAAAATTCGTATCATGGTGCAGCCCCACTGTATGCAGCCAGACTGACGGCAAAATTTGCTCCTATTCATTGTGTTTGGGAAGCGACTGATTCGCTGCACAAAGCATGCTGGGATACCTGCGATGCGGATCAAGCTGGCAGTACGATGAGAGGGCATGGCAATTTTAAAAATTCAATCATCAAGCAGCAGCACCGACAAGTTTCTGAACAGCTATGTGTACAACCAAGGCCTATGGAAAGGAGGCTGGGTCACGGGCGGACATGGGACTTGGGGTCTTGGGGTATAACACATGCACAGTGTAACTGAAGCTGCAGTCGTGCGTTGCGATTGGCTCAATTTCAGCGAATGCAGACCAGATTTTACTGCGCATGTGTTGTACCCCCAAAGATATGACGCATGACCCAGCCTCCTTTCCATAGGCCTTGGTGTACAACCAGGAAATGCTAAAGCGACACTAATGAAAATTGTTGAATCCACTTCTTGTTTGTAGGATGGACAAATGACCAACGGGGCAGAGTGGACACGAGTTTAAGCAAATTGGTCGCGTACAGTGGGGCTGCACTGTGACGCGAATTGTACAAATGATCTCACGGCCGAACTCACGTGAGTAACGCAAGGAGCAAACTCTGCGTTTAGTGTGAACACGGTTCAGGGCTCCTTTTTTAGTTTGGGCATACATTTTGACTGGGGTGTTTCAGCAGGGTGCCGTGGTGCCAGTTGAATTTGGAAATATGCTTTGCCTCCTTAACTATAGTGAAACATCTTATCACATCAAGTTTGGCCTTTTTTAAATGTAAATACAGAGCATATACAGTATATCTGGGTCAAATTTAACAAGTGCTCAACTGACGTCAAGATGCGTCTACACAGAACCCCTGTGTGCTGCTTATTTTTGGTGGAGGTATAAACACTTACACATTTTAGAAATTACACTTTGCAGATCATGTGCATGGAATATCGTCAATGATTAAGTGTGTTTACTTTTTCAGTATCTCTACCACTGTGTGAGGTTTTTCTTACCAACATATAGTGCAGCATTCTCCTCAGTAGCAAAATCATCTATATAAGAGATCCCAAGAGGCTGAACAGGCGTCTCCCCGATCCCCCGCAAGACATTTCCCAGGAGCACATAGATCCACATCGAAAGGTTGGAGTCACCTTCACAACCTGGAGGAAAAGATCAGAGTAATCATCTCAGACATCTTTAGTTGTCTACGACATTAATGTGTATATGTGTTAGTGCTCACCTGTGGCTGGCACTTGAGGCAGTTTACCATCTTGAGTCAGGTCTGCTGGTGAGCCAACCGGACAAGGAGAGGGGTTAAGTGTTGAGTTCACTACCCACCGCACCGACGTTTCAAATTCATAGCTGTACACAAAACACAAACGGAACTTGATTATAGGATACAATCTGTGAATCTTACTGGAAGCAGATTTCATAAGTAACATGTCAGTAAGGAAGTTCCTGCTGAAAAAAAGTGAAGCCACCCTGAAGCACCTACAGCCAAGACTTACTGGAACAGCAATATGTTTGACCTGGTATAGGCTGACCCAGTTACAGTGCTATACTAGGTACAGTAATATATCATGGAAAATTAATGGTGGCATTTGTGTATCTTATCTCAGACTATTATACATAAGCAGTAAATTGGAAAATAGCCCAAGACAAAGTTTTCCTGTTTTATTGATACAAATCATCTGTCTCTCAATAGTGTGCTCTTAAAGGGGAACTACGCCCATTTTCAAAATTCATACATATTATTCCTATGGTCTTAGACAAAAATATTAGTAAACATGAACAACTCTCTCCCAAATCCCTAAAATTCAAACTTGTGATGTCATAGGGGATAAAGTGTGGAACTGCTCCATAGACGATGAATGGGGAGAGATGTTCTAGATGACACTGAGAGCATCCAGTGGAATGTGCTGAGTATATGGTGACATTTTCTGATTCACAACTGACAACACTACAATAGAAAAAAGATCATTTGGATATAAAAAAAGAAATCAAACATTCTGTGGCTCCGCTAAATCCGTCTCCCATTCATTGTCTATGGAGCAGCTTCAGACTTTATACCCTATGACATCACCAGTTTGAGACTTCTATGGTTTCTGGCTTTGAGAGAGAGTATTTCTTGTTCAAAAATATTGATTGAACTTTCCTAGTAAATGGAAATAACATATTGTAATTCTTAATTTGGATGGTGTTCCCCTTTAAAACATTAATTGTTGTGCATCATAAGTATTGGATGTCCATGTGGTGTCAATGAGACTTTATCTAATTGGTTAGTGATACGGTATATAATGAGTCTTCTTGTGGATATTATTTGGTACATTAATATTTGGCACAGCTTGGGAAGCATGTTTATTAAATTAATTTTACAAGGCTGTATATCACATCAACAACAAACCTAAATTGCCACAGATTAACAAATGTACTCCTGTGCAGCTGTTATCAATGTGTTGGAAACTCAAGCATTACTTGTACTGAATCAAAATGAATTAAATTAAATTCATTTAAAAAAAAAAAAAAATTAGTACCTGAGATTAAAACTACAAATCAAACAACAACCAGACCCATTGGCTCTTTTTAACTCACCGTCCAATGATGAAGTGAGGCAGAGCGATGATGAAAGTGCCAATGGACATCAGTACACAACCCACTGCAATGATCTTTGGCCGATGGAGCTTGGCCCCGAAGTAACTGACGAATGCTATCACCAACAGGTTACCTGGGAGAATTATCAGGGATTTAGAGCGCTACTGTACATCTCCACAGGATGAAGAAAAGGCAGGAGTTTGAGCAAATAGTCAGTTTGAGAAGAAACAGAATAATTGCTTCATGATATTTGATTTAAACATATTTTTGTGACACTGTGGGTAATCCAGATGTGGCTCTATATGCTCTTGTGTCAAAAATTACTAAATAAAAATTAATGTGTAAAAATATATGCATCTTCTTTTTATGTATAGCAAAATGAGATACAGAAATGCATTGGGAAAAGTTAAAGGTACTGTTTGTAACTTTTTACACTCTTATAAATCATTGCAGGTCGGTGTCCCATGTGTCGCATGTGTCGCATGTGGCTAGCTGTGTCGCTATTCCAACACAAACTACATGGAAGCACAAAACCGCAAAGTTATATCTAGTGAAGCCCGTCTTGTAAAACAGTGTCAACTCTTCCTGCTCCAGTCCTCCCGACCGCGGCAATAATACACAGGGGAGACCGTAGCCCTGGTCTCCAGAGCCGGAGTCGATGCTGTGTCTGCTCCGCTGCCTGCCTGCTTGCATTCAGTCACACACCGCGCTCGTTCTCTCTCGCTCCACCTCTCACGTGCATGCGAGCACACTACACACTGCAGAAGAGTTAGTTTAGCTCTGAGAATATCTAGTGAATGTACAGTGGACGTTCGTGCAGAAATAAATGCTGCAGCTCCTCCAGACCAACAGAGGTTTCCCGTGTCCTTTCCTGCTGCTGAGTGAATAGACGGGGCTCCGGAGCGAGTAACGTTATCGTCTCCGACCAAAACTACGGTGTCTCCCCTGTGCCTTCTGACTACGGTCGGGAGGCTGAAGCAGGAAACACTAGGATCAGCATCGATTCATGGAGAGCCCTTCGTCTGGTCAGCTAACATTACTGCTAAGCAGGTGAAATATAGAGTGATATTGTGGTTTTAGCTGACGTGTGTCGCCTCACTGTTTTGAGTGATACTCGTTCATGTCTATGTAGAGCGAGCACAAGCTTGAGCGCGAGCAACAGGACGCTGACTTTCGTTGACTTAATGGCCAAAGGTGTCACTGTTAACAAGTAATTTCTGATTCTTACATAGAATTCCTTTAAAACAAATACTGTTTTGTACATCCGTAGTTTGAACGGCAAATGAGGTCATTGGCGATTTTAGATTATTTAGGGGTGCTCAAGCACACCTACATTTCATCTCAGCAACCCCTAAAAAAATAATTATCAAACCCCCCGACACCCGCGGGATCGCCGGCGACCCCAGCCGATTGTCTTTAAGAGGTTGCAGCAGGCTCAGTCTTAAAGCTAGAGTGAATATATTGTATCATATGAAACTAGAAAACCTGTCATGTCATGTCATGTAAACTTGTCGGGCAAGGAGGCTAAATAACGCTCCAAAGTTAGGGTACATTTTGGTAAATCATGGCGATTTCCAAAGGTGTCCCTTGACCTCTCCCCCTCAAGACATAGACATTTTCACCATAACTTGATGCAGAAAGGCGGAAATTGGTGCAAAAACAATCACCAGAATGCAGGAAAAGAAGTGTTTGACGCTTAAAATTTACTGGGAGAGACTC
>CAKAKR010006962.1:16039-42290 GCA_916700685.1 Adelosebastes latens | reverse complement strand
TCTCTCTTCGTCCTTTCTTCTCTGTCCCCGAGGAATTGTGCTGTTGTGTTTTAGCTTGTCACAGCAGTTGAGCTTTTCCTCACCTGTTCACAACATCTCCAGGCAAAGGGAGCAGGTGTCTGCTCAAGTCTGCTGCCCAGCACCATGTGTGCACGCGTGCGTGAAGTTGTGTGCGTGTGTGTGTGTGTGTGTGCATCCTGATGTGCGCAGTGAAATGTTCGGCTGCCTCCGACCAGCGGTGCTAAAATTGGAAAGTGTGTTTTTCTAAGATAAAGAGCCTTGCCAGGAAAAGGTGTGTGAATTCACCTTGATATTACTATTGAAATCAATGATAATTACCCAGTTTGTGTGGTGGAGGAAGTGTTTTTTTTCTTGTTAAAACTGTAATGTTTAGACATTACATATTGCTTTTGTCTTTTAACCCCAATTGATAATAAATAGGATATGTTGCTCTGTGTCACATTAGTGCTCACTTAGCGCTGCTATGAATCTTCATTATGAATCTCCCAGAGAACCTGAGGGCAGAAAAGAGTACCAGCAGCTCGTGAGAAATGCCGGTATGGAAGAAAAAGTCACGATACACCGAGGAGTAAAATGTAGAAGTGGCGGTACTGCGTACCGGTGAGTACCGGCCCACTTTGAGCACTTTGTGCATTTGACTGTATAAACTGCACTAAACTGTATCCATAAGTATATCCAGCTGTAACAGACAACAGGGAAAAAGTGCAAACTTGCCTATTGTTAAAGGTCCCATATTGTAAAAAGTGAGATTTCAATGTCTTTTATATTATAAAGCAGGTTTAAGTGCTATATAAATACTGTTAAACTATAAAAACTCTCACTATACGGAGAAATACACACAGCCCGTATTCAGAAATCGTTTGAAACAAGCCGTTAGGATTTCTGTCGTTTTGTGATGTCACAAATATAAAATATTTAGACCGTTACACGGTTTTAAATGTTAACATTCTAAATGTGTCCCAGTTTATTTCCTGTTGCAGTGTATGTAAATAACATCAGCTGACAGGAAGTAAACATGGACTCAAACTGTTGCTTAGCAACACAATTCCGTTGCAATTCCATTGCAATTCCGTTGAAATGCACTAAAACGGAGCGTTTCAGACAGAGGGTGAAATCAGGTATATTCAGGCCAACAGTATGAGGAAAATAAGTTTTTTTTTAACATTACAGCATGTAAACATGTTTTAGTAGAAACACAAAATACAAGTAGGAACCTGAAAATGAGCACGATATGGGACCTTTAAATTGTTGTAATTGTTTTAAAATAAGTGGAGATCATTGTTGCTCCTGCTGTTGTCTGGTGAAGCTTCCTAAATCAAATGTTAGTCATACAGACGCTTAACGGCTACTTGTTTGTTTAATTAACGGTTAATTGTTTTATCAGAACTACACAATTTATTTCAGTTTGAAAATCTATCCATGCAGGCTAGTGAAGGTCTGTCCATTAGCTGATATGAAGTCAGTGCCACCTGAGTGCTCAGTGTCCCGTTAGCAGAGTAGAGTTTGTGCGGACTGTTCTGAGTTGAGACTTGTTTTCCACTGATTGGTTGTCACATAACTCTGACAGGGCCGCTGGAGATGGAGCAACAGCTGGTTCCTTAATGTGTGTGTGTGTGTGTGTGTGTGTGTGTGTGTGTGTGTGTGTGTGTGTGTGTGTGTCCGGCTCACATGTAAGTGTGGGATAGATACGGCCACTGACACACTGACCATGTCTTACACGCCTCTCTGCACATCGCTGACAGCACTTACTCTCTCTCGCCATCTCTCTTTCTCTCACTTTTCTCTCTTTCCTTTTCTTCCTCTCTCTCTCGTCCTCTCTCCATCCATCTCTGTCTTGCTCTCGCCTCGTGTCTCGCTCTTTCTTTCTGGCCTCAGGAGATAACTCTGACACCTCTGGGATGGATGCTCTCTCTCTCTCTCTCTCACACACACACACACACCTCCTCCACACACACATACTATATAACACTCCTCCATTTGTGGCCCAGTATATACACTGATAAGCAGCCTAGGTCCTCCTTGGCTGCCTCTCATACACGAGGTAGAATAGGCTTTGTGTGAGTGCTAAGCGCCTGAGGAGCGCTATCTCCTACCTCCATAGTCTGAAGGCTATTGTATAGCAGGGGAATAATGGGCTATAACTCACCGCTAAGCTATACTGGATTACAGTCAAGGGATGGCAATTTGTGCATGAGTTGGAGTTTGAGTGTGGCGAAATGTGTGCGAGGAAATGTTGGTGTTTGTGAGCACAAACGGACGTGAGCAGTGGTGGAAAGTAGTGAAGTACTTTTAAAAGAATTAGTCCAATTTTTGAGGTTCTCTACTTAAACCTGCATTAATTGATTTTTTTTTCATGGCCACTTGTTGGCAGCAGAAAAAAATCTGTAAACACGAGACATGTCATCCCATATCAAGTTGGCAAACATGTTAGCAAACAGGTCCCTTTTTTTCTTTCTTGGGCCCTCGCCCCAAACACATGCACGCACGTACACACACAACCACTGCAGACAATTGCAAAGCACACAACTGCTATGCCACCATGGAGAGGCTCACCATGCAACTCCCATACTGCAAACCAGCCTTGTATCGGCACCACGGATAGCAGCCGGAGCGCCAAATCTATCAACGCTAGTTTAACAGTCTGCCTTGGACTCAGTGGCCAGATGTTATCACAGGCACAGATTTCAGTAGCTGCGCATTTTCCAACATATTTTGACATATATAAATCCCTGATCCCACTCCATAACAACAAAAAGAAACCAGTACTCACCCATGAGAAGTTTACACTACAGCTTTTTCATTATTAGCTGCAATAATTAACGAGCACAATATGAATGTAATATTATACAATACACTGATTAACACCAGGCAATAACTAATTCTAAGTCATTGTTTCCTAATGCTGTTTTCACAGTATATTTGTAAACACGTCTGTAATTAGAACAAGCCTGCACTATATTTTGAATTATAATCAGTCGACAGACTGAAAATAAAAATATATTTTTTCAGTTATGTGAGTATATCTCCCATTTTTGTGGTGATAAAATGAAAAGCTTTAAATACATTATACTGACACATTTTATGAGTAAATATTTGAATGCAGGAATACTTTTACATTGTTGTATTACTATTTCTATTTACTGTAAGTAAAAGATGTGAGCACTTCTTTCACCACTGTACTGTATGTGAGTGTGTACTGTATGTATCTTTGTGTATCAGTATTGGGTGGGAGGTTGAAAGAGGCGTAGCACCCTTTTCCCTGTGATTCATCTCCCCTCAGTGCAGATAGAGGCAAATACAGTAAATTGCAGGGCACAGCGGGAAGGCAGATGGAGCCACAGATCAGCATGTTGCTGGATTAGTTGAACAAGTTTCCACGCGGCGTTGCTTCTCTGCCGCTCGAGGCAAGCGGAGGCTCGCTGTAGCGAAAATACGAAATAGCTTGATTGAAGTGACTGCAAAGTGTAATCATTGATTTTTATATCCACCCTCAGTTATGCTATTATGTATAATCAGTTCAAGATGCTCAGCGCATTCCAGGCGTCGGCTTGTGATGGAAGCAGTGGAAGAGGGCGGTGCATTTCACCCGCTATGACTTCAGATCTATAAAGACGAAGTCTGCTGCTGCATTGCATTCTGGTCTAATGGGGCTACTGGTGTGACCAAATTGTTTGTGTATAATAGATTTCTACGTGGTGGGCTTTTGAATCTTGGTAACCTGGCAACTCAAGAGAAGAGTTTTGATTTCCTGCTTTAAATAGTGTTTTAAAGGTACAGTGTGTAGAATTTTGGTGGATCTATTAGCAGAAATGGAATATAATATTCATAACTGTGTTTTTATTAGTGTATAATCACCTGAAACTAAGAATGGTTGCGTTTTCGTCAGCTTACAATGAGCCCCTTCATATCTGAGAGCGGGTCCTCTTCACGGAGTTCGCCATGTTTCTTCAGTAGCCCAGAACAGACAAACAAAAAACCGGCTCAGACACAGTGTCACGGCAGTTTGTGAAATAGTCACAAATAAATCTATTTGATTCGTGAACATTGACAAAATTTCCCTTTTTTTAACGACTTTCAACAACGTATTCTCTGTGCATCTTCCTACAAATGTCCAGCAACACGTGTCAATTTCCTCTCCAGTCTTTTCAAAATAAAACTACTTAGTTTTAGGTTAGAAATAGATCAACTTGGTTAGGCTTAGGCAACAAAACTACTTAGTTAGGCTTAGGCAACAAAACTACTTAGTTAGGTTTAGGAATAAATCTACGTGGTTAGGATTAGGCAAGAAAATACTTAGTTAGGCTTAGACAACAAAACTACTTAGTTAAGTTTAGGCAACAAATTACTTAGTTAGGCTTAAACAACAAAAGTATTTAGTTAGGTTTAGGCAACAAAAGTACTTAGTTAAGTTTAGGCAACAAAACTACTTAGTTAAGTTTAGGCAACAAAAGGGCTTAGTTAGGTTTAGGCAACAAAATTAGGTTTAGGCAACAAACTACTTAACCAACCCTAACCCTTTTCAAAATAAAAATACTTAGTTAGGTTTAGGAAAAGATTGACTTGGTTAGGCTTAGGCAACAAACTACTTAGTTAGGCTTAGGCAACAAAAATACTTACATAGGTTCAGGGTTAGATCGCAGTTTGGGTTTAACTAACACTGGAAGTGGCCTAACTTAAGTACGGAAGTTATGTGACAAAAAATACCCCCTCCCTGTGCAGCGTTCGCCGCTCTCTATACTTCGCGGTTCAGAATTATGTGGATTACATACAAATTAATTTTGTGCTGATCATCCCGAAGAAAATTCGAAATTCGTGTCTATGTACACAAATCAATTCATTCAATTTCGTAACTATTTCACGAACTGCTGTGTGACTGGGCTGCTGGCTCTACAGAGAGTCTTTTGCATTTTTACGTTACCTGAAGGCCACCATAGTTCTCAAACACACTTGTGAAACTGCGGTAACGTGAGCCGCAGAGTCCAAAAACTGTGGTGCCTCCAGCCGCCATCTGACTTCCGAGGCTCCCGGTAAACTTTAGAAGTTTTGATCCCCTGCATCTCGTGTCTTTATACACACATTAAGGCTGAGGCGAAGGTGGACAAACAAGCCTCCAAGGTACACAATCATCTTCTGCTTGTTGATTCCCATCCAGACTGTGTGCTCTTGGGTCAACGGTGAACCACATCTATCCCATATGTCAACATTCATGTGTCAGTGTGTGGATCTCTATTTACATATGTATGAATTTCAAAGAGCTGGCTGAGAGGTTGGTGGGTTATATGTTTGATAAATATCCCAAATGATTTAATATTTGAGATTTAATATTGAAAAAGTTAATTAAATTGCGTGTGTGTGTGTGTGTGTGTGTGTGTGTGGATGGGAGGGTTTAAGTATTCTTCATCAAAATATACCAAATCATTCAGGCTGCAAATGTCCAATTAAAATGTTTGTATATACTTGGATATGTGTGCTTTGTGAAGTGGATTCTCTAAATGAACTCCTACTGTGCTTTGTTCAAAACAAAAAGAACATCAAAACATTTGCTTTTATTTTATTGTGTTATTCAAAAATAGCATTGTTCCAAATGCACGTTGAGTAACTTTATATCTATGACAACAAAGTATCCCTCTCAGCGGATTATTGTCTTCAGTGAGACATAATGAAAGATAGATGGAGAGAAGGGAAGAAACAGTCATGGAAGAACAGCTCTGCATCTCATGATTCAGTTCCAATCTTCTGCGCAAGTGCAGGTATTATTGTGTTGTATTGGCCAAATGCACCTTTATGAGGGATGGAATTGAGAGAGGTTAAATGATCAACAGGTGATGGAAGTCGTAACTGATAGATTTGCTGTTAAATATATAAAGACGTGAATGATTTTATTAAATAAACTCAGAAGTCAAATCACTGATAAAAAAAAATGGGAAATAGGAGCAAAAAGTCCAACTCACAGTGTAAGAACCAAAACTGGAGTTCAAAATGGTTCAAACCCACAAGTGCATGTGAGGGGCAACAGCCTCAGGGAGAACAGCAGAGAGTTGGAGCAGATATGTGAAGTGGTGGAGGTGTGCTTTTACTGACTCACTTCACTGCACATGTTCAACGATGGAGGCTCAGCTCAAGGGCTGAATGATAAGTAACAGTTTCAGTTTCAAATTCATCACCGTTTTTTTTTAATTCCATCCCTCTTTCACTTTAAATCATTACGTGTCCTCTTAAAGTTATGTCATCTTTAAATTCATTTTCTCTCCTTTAGAGATACAGGAGTCTCCATTTGTTCAGGCACCGGTGCTCGTCCTAAATTAGCTCTTACGGCGGCTATTTTAGTTATCTCTCCTGCTGCTTTTAGCTCTTCCTCCTCCAGGTCCTAAGAGCCATATCCAGCCCTCTCAGATTGAGCGTAGATGTGAAATAAATAAAGATGATGTAGGAGGACGGATTGATAATATGGATAATATCTTGAAATATAGTAGTGGTTTGGTACAACACACTCGACCCGTCTTGAAACACGGAGCCCGTCTCGTTCACCATGCTTTGTGGGCGTGACTTTTTTGTCGTGTCATCACAATTCATATCTATGCAACCAATGTGGTTATGATTGAATTGTTTACTAGAGCAGGGGTTCTCAAACTTTTTGGGAAGAACCCCTTCTTAATCGTAACACTAAGCATAATGTTTACTATCATTTGTACTTGATGCCATTCGGACTATTTGTGTTATAAAATTGTTCAACCTAAATACTTTAAACCTGTTTCATAGTGATAAAACAGAGACGCGTTTAAATCATGTTAAGATAAGATGAGATAATCCTTTATTAGTCCCACAGCAGGAAAATTTGAAAAATATTGAATGTTAATACCACTTATATCCCTTTAAACAGAGGGTGGTTTTATTCAAATTGCATTTGGACTCAAAGTGAAATTAGATAGTGGAATTAGCTATTTCAAAATGTATGGTGAACATAACCAAACCCTGAACTTGAATTATGATATAACTTTTTGTCATGATGCAGAAGAAAGTAATAGAATAATTTGTGTACAGTCCCTTAGTCCATAATTATTAACATGTGTAGTTATCTTTTATATGTTAATTATTTCTCATCATCTTCCTTGCTTCCACTCCCTTCCTCTCTTTCTCTGTTTGGCGGCTTTTTCTTTTTTGCCCCCTTCCTCTCCTGGCCAGACCATAATATGAGCAGTGTCGTTGCCATGGCTACCACCAATCTACCCAGCCTTAATTGGAGCTCCTTAATGAAGTTTTTCTGATAAACACAAAGAAGATTGATGAAGGGGAGGAAAACAGAGGTGAGGAGGTGAAGAGGGAAAAGCGGGGTGGATCAGACATTGATGAGGGTTTATGGGTCGTTCTCGCAAGATATTGGCTTTTTGTGTGTGTGAGGGAGAGAAAGTAGGAAGGGAAAGAGGATATTCTTGTTTCTAAGAATAGATTGTGAAGACAGAAGCAACTGTGACGTGAGGTGTGTGTCGTGGTGAAAGAGTGTGTGTGCGTGTGTTCAAGAGACTCGAGGCATTCCGTGGATCGTTCAGCGTTTAATCCATCGCTTCGCCGCCCTCATCATTCCCAAGTGGCAACATCCACTATCCGCCAGATCCCCAAGGGAAGGGGTGGAGAAAACGAGAAAGAATAAAAAACAGAGGGAACAACGAGAGAGAGAGAGAGTGGGAATGAGGGGGGAAAATAGAGAGATGGAGAAGAGGAGAAAAAGATGAACAAAGAGATGTGAGGAGAAGAGAGGTGATGAATGAGGTAGAGAGAGCGGTGCAAAAACGAGATAATCACTGAAACATGAAGAACGAGATTTAGTTGTAAGGACAAAGCAGCAATAAAGGGGAAAAGAAACATACAGAGATGGAGGGAAATAGAGAGACAGGAGGACACAAAGAGAGATGGAGCGATAGAAAGGGGTCTCTCCTCAGTTCACTGGATTCCATTCGTGTTTCCAACTCATCATCTCCGCAAAGGGAATCAAAGATGAAATGAATAGCGTGATCTGGGGAGAGCGTGGGCGGACTGGAGGATGACTATGTGCATGTGTGTGTGTGTGTGTGCACTTGTTTTTGTTCGAGCATATACAGTACTTTATCTTTATCTTCCTGTGAAATTATATATTTATAGTACCTATGTGTGCTTTTCGGTGTATGTTTTGTATGTGTTGCAGAATACGTATAGTACATTGTAAAGTGTATATATGGTGTATATTGGAACTCTGTCTCCATACAAAAGAGCTTAAAGGTCCCATATTATAAAAAAAGTGATTTTTTCATGTTTTTTTATTTTAAAGCAGGCTTAAGTCCTATATAAATACTGTAAAAGTATCGAAATGCTCAATCCACAGGGAAATACACACAGCCCGTATTCAGAAACTCTGCATTTGAAACAAGCCGTCAGGATTTCTGCCCATTTGTGATGTCACAAATATACAATATTTAGACCCTTTACACAGATTTAAACGTAAACATTCTAAATGTGTCCCAGTTTATTCCTGGTTGCAGTGTATGTGAATGTCATCAGCTGACAGGAAGCACACATGGACCCAAAGTGTTGCCTAGCAACGCAATTCTGTTGCAATTCCGTCAAAATGCGCTAAAATGGAGCGTTTCAGACAGAGGATAAATACAAGTATATTCAGGCAGACAGTATGAGGAAAATAAAGTTTTTTTTAAACATTACAGCATGCAAACATGTTCTAGTAGAAACATAAAATACAAGCATGAACCTGAAAATGAGCTGATATGGGACCTTTAAAGCTGCAGTGGGTAGAAATGGAGCAAATATGATTAAAAAAAGTTATTTTTTATAAAACAGTCACTATATCCTGACAGTAGTGCAGGAAACAGGTAATCTGAAAAAAAAAATCATGTGCCTCTGTGTCCTCCAGTGCTCCTAATGGCCAGACCGGAGGAAAACAACCAATCAGAGCTGATCTGGAGTCTGCCGTCTCTGAGCAGCTGTCAATCACTCACAAACTCCGATCAAACGGTTAAACTAGGCAGCGCTGATCAAATATGAATCAATATTCTGTTACCCCGAGGGGAGGGAGGGGGGGGGGGGTTAGACGGAGCTCCTGAGGCGAAGCTACTTTCAAATGATGCTAGCTTTCCAACATCGTCGACCCTATCTTTAAGTAATTCTTTAAGCTCTATTAAAGGCATCCATCGGTTCAATACGACGCTTCCCTCCATTCAGAACCAGCTCTTCTTTCAGTACAGCCACAGTGGACCGACCACAGTGTTTTCACCAGGCTGAATATATAAATACATGAATAGCATCAAAACTATTGATCTGTTCAGTGGACGCATAGCTTCAAAGCAGACCACAGGTAGTGTTTTATTTACCAAAGTTTCATACAGTGTGGCCATAATCAAACCAGAGAAACTCAGAAGTCTGAGGCCCTTGATTTATAATTATATTGTAGATATATAGTTAAAAAGTTACTTGTGGACTAAGAGATTTATGGGATTTGAATGACTGTCTGTAGAGATTACGCTTCACCAAGCACAGCGGAGGATAATAAATAGACCGGGAGGGTAAAAAGAATGCAGGAGGCTTCGTCTTCACACGTATCGCACATGCTTCTTTTGCAGTTGGTGTTGATTCATACATTTGTATAAATGGAAGCATATCTGTTCTGTGGGAAGTCACAAACTCTCCAGAAATGGTTTGAAAAAAACACGCTGGCATGAAAATATTGAAGTGTCTGCCTGTCCTGTCTTGTGCTTCAAGTCAGTGGTTACTTTTTTTTACAATATTTAGTCGAGTAAATTTAATTTATACATTTTTATTACCCAAAATCACAAATTTGTCTCAGAGGGCTTCCCAGTCTGAACCGACCCTCTATCCTCAAATGAAACCATGATCTTCCCCTCAATTTAACCAAGTGCTTTTAGTTGCTTCAACAAAACCATTATAATGTTAATTGTGGTTTAGTTGCCAGTATATTGTAGGTAAAACAAAATAAATACAGTATACGTAGGGCTGTGTATTAGCAAGAATCTGGCGATACGATTTGTATCATGATACGGCGGTTACTATTCAATATATTTCAATTAGGGCTGTCAAAGTCAATGTGATGATAACGTCTTAAAACAAATTTGTTTTGACGCTACTAATTTCTTTTAACACATTAATGCAATCGATCTTTCGGAGGTCGCAGCAGGTTCAGTTTTAAAGCTAATGAAGATATAATGAAACTAAATAATCTAAAGAATCCATCGGTTTTGGCGAGGAAAAACTGGCATGGCCATTTTCAAAGGGGTCCCTTGACCTCTGACCTCCAGATGTGTGAATGAAAATGGGTTCTATGGGTACCCATGAGTCCCCCCTTTACAGACATGCCCACTTTATGATAATCACATGCAGTTTGGGGCAAGTCATAGTCAAGTCAGCACACTGACACACTGACAGCTGTTGTTGCCTGTTGGGCTGCAGTTTGCCATGTTATGATTTGAGCATATTGTTTTATGCTAAATGCAGTACCTGTGAGGGTTTCTGGACAATATCTGTCATTGTTTTGTGTTGTTAATTGATTTCCAATAATAAATATATATATGCATTTGCATAAATCAGCATATTTGTCCACTCCCATATTGATAAGAGTATTAAATACTTGACAAATCTCCCTTTAAGGTACATTTTGAACAGATAAAATATGTGTGATTAATTAATTTCTCATAAATCCGCAGCTTTTGTCTGGAGAGAGGCCAACACATCTTCTAAGCTCTGATTCGTTAACATTAAACTTTTACAACAAGGCCCCTCATGTGGATGTGGCAAAACTGTAAGCAAGGTGATACATTGCAATTTTTTTAAATCTTATTTTAGGAAAAGTGAGATCTGCATTTGCATTTATCACAGTTCTTGTAACATACAACATCACACAGTAGCACTACTTTTGTTTAATCTGAGCCACAAATCTTCACATTAATTAAAAATGTAAAAAAAAAAAAAGATTTTCAGTATTGCTACACTATCATAAAACATAACATTGTAATACTCAAGTATAAACCATAGTTATTACACCCCTACGCTGACAGTAACAACGTTGTGGATATCTTCAATATAAACACACCCTTGTTATTTTGATGAAAAAAAACAGGCATTTTGTACAAAACACATATTTTCTCCTGCAACTTGTGACTGTACTTTTGTACAGTATATTCTCATCTATAGCTTTGTGTGCTAGAACGTTATTATGTACTGCCTATAGAGTAGATACTCATGGAGACAGCAAATATTCCATCGGTCAATAGTTAATTAAAACGTGTGTGTGGGTATATACTTGTATGTGCAGCTATATTGGATGTGAGTTTTTTAATCATTTTTCGCCTCATTCACTGAGCAGTCGGATGAAGAAATGCATCGGTGTGTGTGTGCGTGCACGTTGGCTCAGAAAAATCGATAGGCCGTCTTTGACTTGCATGTGGTATTTAAAACAGCTTCCCAGCAACCAAAGGGGGTCCTGGTTTGTTTGCTCAATCCCTTCATCAGCTCTTGTTCGAGAGAGGGAAAGAGAAAGAGATGCCAGAAGGAGAGGAGGAATGACAGACGAGAGGAAGAGGCAAACAAAGAATATTTTTCCTCTTCTTCCCTCCTGTCACATCTGTCTCATCACTCTCTCCGCCTCTCCTCACCTCTCACTCCCTTCCCTTTCATCAGTCTCCATCTGTCAGTTTAACCTGGCCATACGTGCACAAACACACACTTACAGTACACCTGCACTCTCTTTCTCCCCTTCTCGATCTGCTTGGCACTATCACACGCTTTTTCATTTTAAAATATCTTGGCTTCAAGGACGCCGTCATGTCTTCCTTTATATTACCTGCTGTTTCACCCTCTCTGTCTCCGTTCATCCGTCTCCACCTGGCAGACTAGATTATACATCTGCTCTTGTCAGTTCTGGGAGACGTCTTCACTCGGTGTTATAAGTTTCATTTCCTGTCCATACATCCATCAATCCATCCACCCATACATCCACACCTCCACCCATCCATCCATCCTCTATCCGTCCATCTTTCCCCGCAGACATGAATTTGCTATAATGGCGGATTATCTTCGCATTTCACACTTGGTTCTGCATATTTTTTTTACTCTTGTTATTTGTTTCCCTTGCACTGCTTTACATTCATTCTCTCACCTTTACCTGACTCATTCTTCATGCTGATGTGATGCACATGTTTGCCTGGCACCTACAGTATACAGGTGGGTTCACAGATAATCGCATTAACACACAGACGTGGATATAAAGTTGAACAGACTGAATCTTTGCAATGTTTCGGTAAAAATTTGTGAAAATAATAAAGCTGAAACAAAGTCCTTATACGAGTGTCTGAAAGAGTATAAAATGAAATAGTTAATGTGCATCATTTTAACCAATTTCTTTGTATTATTTAAAGTAGGAAAGTAAGTATAAAGCAGAAAAGATCCTGGAAAATCCTTTAAGTCTTCATATGTCCAATCAGTTTGGCTGTAAAAGCGATTTTGTAGCATTTCAATTAGTGTAAATGTATAACTGACCTTGCTTACACCTTTACTGCACGCCTGTTCTCCTCTTAGACCTTATTTCTTTGCTTCCCTCTTTGTCTGTTACTCTTCTTTTTCATCTGCAGTAAATAGTTTTCCTTCTCTATTGAGCAGGATAAATGTGTTATTTTCGATCAGTGCTTCCACCATCCGCCACCGTGAAAACACTGAAATCTTAAAGGGAACATGTTATTCGACAGTCGGAGCAAGTGGCGTAGTATTGATAGTGTGAGAGTCCATTCAGGACGGGTAGGAGGGGAGGTGAACGGGTCAAACAAACACAAGACTTTCAACCAGGAGATCGCTGTTCGTGTCTCATGTGAAACTAAAAGCAACGTTTACTTATTTTGTCACGTCAGTCTTTAGTCACGTGACTCGACGGTGTTGTTTGTCACATGAGATGCTAGTCAGTGAAGTTTCATGCTTAACGCAAGAGGGGTACCCTGTGCGTCGGTCTCCGGTGCTGAGGGGCACTGACCAAGTGGCGTTATTTGACGAGTTGGAGTGAGAATGTGCTGTGTATTCACCCTCTAGTCTGTCTGAAATGCTTCGTTTTAGCGCCTGTCTCTTTAAGCCCCCCCCCCTCCTCCTGAAAAATCCCAGTCTGCTCTGATTGGCTAAAATATGGTGCACCTTTGCAAAGGTAGTTCTCAAGCTCTATAGGCGGTATACTGTATTCTAATGAGCCTAATATGTGCACAAGCTCTGAGTTTATCGTAATATATATGACACCTTTAAATGATTAGGTTGTTCTATATTTTCATCCCAGTCGCACAGCCACGTAATTGCGAACCGGGAAGTATAGAGAGTGGCGAACGCCCTTGTGAAACCAGGAGTCAAAGTTGTTTTATTCGTCACTTAACTTCTGTACTTAAGTTACAGCACTTTTGGATTTTTTAACCCAAACAACAATCTTTTCCTAAACCTAACTAAGTAGTTTTGTTGCCTAAGCCTAATCAAATCGATCTTTTCCTAAACCTAACTAAGAAGTTTTATTTTGAACAGACTGGCGCGGAAATTGACACATGCCTCACGTGTTGCTGGACATTTGTAGGAAAACGCGCGAAAAATACGTTGAAAGTCATGCCGAGCGTCACGAATAGAAAGGGAAATTCATGTCTATGTACACAAATCAAATTCCATGACTATTTCATGAACTACCGTGAGACTGTGTTGATATTTTTCTTATCACAAATCCCATGAAAAGATCTAAACTTACAATGTATTACTGACAATGACTCTTTCTGTTGTCCTACTCTATCTGTTGCATTCAGCCCCGAGCCCACTGGTTCCAACTGAAGATGAAAATCTTTGAAAACAAGCCACAAATATATAGTTTAATTTTTTTTTAAACGGCTTAGTATTTTCCTAAAACGACCTGGGCATTGTAGTTTTCAATAAGCAGTATTCAAACAGAGGTAAATAGTTCATTTCAAATCTCAGGGCACCACAGACTGCTGAGAGTTTTACAAAAGGATTTAAAACATTCCTTTTTAGCAGAACCTATGACTTTTAATTAACCTCCCTGGTTGCTGCTTTTATGCTCTTATTTTTATGATGTTAGCTTTTTGTCTGTTTTTTATATTGATACTTTTACCTGCTTTTACCTTGTAGCACTTTGAGATTTGTTACAAATGTTAAGTGCGTTACAAATAAAATGTATTATTATTATTATTTGTTAGGGACTATTGTCAGCTGCGGATTAATCCACATTTGGTGCGCTATGTGGCTGATTGAACGTACATGCCACCCAGTGCAACAGTGAGGCTCATATATGTGTTTTAATAGATTTTGGAAAACAATTTTTTGGGTATTTTGATAGAACTTGTAGACAATTAGAAAAATATAGAATATCACAGGCTTTTTGTATACTGGAAAAACAGTTCCCTCAAAGCAAAGATTTCCAAATAACATAAAATAACCGTGCAAATTGGAGTATAAACACTGCCAGTCTTCATAAAATGAAAGTCATGGTAACGATGACACACATTTTCAAACGCTACATAAAGATATGCTAATCTAAGCAGTTTAAAACAAATTCCTATATGACTGATATGGTTTGATTATGATATACATTATGAGTTTCAGCTGAGCATCAATCCTCAAAGTAGAAATGGAGTAAAACACAGTTGTAAATTACACTGTCTTGAAGTAATTATCAGACTAGAAGATGCAGTGTAGTAGCAGGAAGCTGTGTGATTTACAATTAGCACCAGCTGTATCAATATATTACATAAAACAGTGGTGCTGTTTAAAACTTTGTCACCTCCTCATGAATTTTAATGAACATTGATTCTTCTTTTTTTTCACTCTTGGCTAACTTTCACCGGCAGCCTCTGACATGTGCAAACTATTTAGCATTTAGCAGCACAGTGCAGTCTGTATATGGGTAGTGATATATTTTCTTTTCTTTCATTTTGGCTCCGTTCTGCAGCACATTTGAATCGTAACAGTGACTGAGGTGAAAATGCTGAATTTCAGCTTTAAGGCTGGTAAACATACATACTGGGTTGAACAGTGCAGCCTTTTATATACATAGTTCCTCCAGTCGTAAATCAGTTCAGGCAGGCAGGGAAGCTAAAGAGTTTTTTAGGGTCAAACTGTGAGATGTTCTGAGTTGTCTAGCCATTCACCCGACCTCAATCCAGCTGATCATTCTTATGTCTTAACCTCTTAAGACAGGTGTGGTTCGACACGTAGACATACCCAAAATAAATCAAGAATACCAGGTAAATGCATGATCTTGGTCTCTATGGATAGGTAAGACCTCAGAGCATTCATCTCCAGAGTCAGTAACATTGTGACTTTTACTATGCCTGAGTAAATTGTGATAAACCAAAGAAAAAAATTAAATTTGTATAAATAAAATGTTTTCTAGATTAGACAGTGGATAACACCATTGCAGCAATGATGCCATGCACAGAGATGCCACTGACTCATTCAGCAACTCCTCACACAAAACGAAGGTTTTAGTCAGGATAGGACCAGAAGGACTCTCCATTTGGCCACTTGGATACCCAAAGTGTGCCAAATTGGTTTTCTACCTCTTGAAAGGGAATCTGGCTCTAAAATACTACTGATATCCACTACAGGAGGCTGTGTGCACACAATGGAGCCGTTGGCCATGACATTTACCCTGTGCATCATCACGTTCTACCGTTGTGCACAGTAGAAAATCAATAAAAAACAACTAAATTGTATAATTTTGACTCCAAATGGAGTACTAGATAAACTTAGATAATAACAAATAAGATCAATAACAATGTAAATAAGATAACAAAAAATAATCCAAAGTCATGTATGTGCATTCAATATAAATATATTATAAAGTAAAAATACAATTTCTCATGAGTTGATTTTGTAACTAAAATATTGATATCTTTGCCAACAAACATTGTTTGGAAAAAACACACTTGGGGTGTTGTTTTAGTAGCGTTAAGGCCTCGTCTTTTAGAAACTATTTGGAAAAAATACCACCACAGCATTTTATGAAGTTTTTAAAGGCAGTGTTTTAACACACAGCTCAGCCGAACCCGGAAGGATCCCCTCGTGGGACTTCTCCCCGATGCTGGCTGGCCCTCGCAGAGAACTTTGAGAAACATCCAACATATCTGGAGGGGATTTTTAACTTTATGTTGACTCGTCCAATTACTTTCTGTTCACTAAAACTGGGTGGAGCGGTCTACAATTTCTACAATGTTCATCTGATATGGATGCAAGCGCCTGCAAATTAAAGATGAAAGTCAGCGCTTTTAACCTCATAGTCAATGTTTCATCTCCAATCTAACGTGTTGGAGTCAACACCACAGAAAACATGTCACTGTCCATAAAGACTGCACTGTAGTCAGAGCCAAACAACGTCACAGTTACTTTCTTGTTCCTTCCTGTCTTTTGTTCTGCACAGTTCTTTAGGCAGAGTCTTTCGGATAATACAGAAACGCTTATATAATCCCCTAAAGGATGTTTTTCTCCTGTGATTAAGGGTATTTGGGTGTCAGTTTTCTACCTGTAATCCCAGTGAATAACATCCGCCCGGTATTATTGTTATATCTCAGAATGCCGTACATGATAAATCGCGAATGCGCTTGTTTTTTCCAAGAATTCTATTGTGCATGTCACATATGTGGCCCACCTCTCATGAGACTCCAACACATTTTTCATTCTTAAACGAGAAAAAGGAAATGCTCTGAGTCATATTTATCTACAAGGCTCTGCTTTTGAAGCTACCTCTGCACATAAATCCAGTAATTATGGGATTACCATACCATAAGGGATTACTGATCACGGCACGGGGTAGTTTTAAATTCTCCATACATAAATTCTGATGTTGGCAGCAGCACATTATGAATAGACTGAGAAAAACATATAAAGAGAACTTCTGGTCTACCTTGATAATTTGACAGCAGTTTTATAGCAATCCCATTTTATGTGATGTTTGTGTGATTGCTTTGTATTCTACTGTATTGTTGTATGTTGTATCCTTCAATTTCCAGACTTTACCTTGACAAGGTCATGAAGAAACTTACAGTATAAAAGCAACAAGGAAGGAAAAGTAAGATACCGTATGTCACAGTTACACCTTAATATCTATTCATAATGTTAGATATGTTTAAAAATATAGCATTTCACTTTGTTTTAGTATACTAAAACATTTTTTTAAATATATTGAATATCATCAAAATGATCCCTGTCAACGTAGGCCTACAGTAATTAATTTGTTTTACCTACAATATCCTGGCAATTTAACAACGATTCATATTTTTATGGTTTTGCTGAGGCAACTAAAAGCACTTAAAGGTGTTATTTTTAACATTTTTATGTAGACGAAAAAAAAAAAAAATACATCTACAGAGTATTTAGAAAGGTGCTGAACAAAAGCGTGGCTTCTCCTAAAAAAAAAATATTATGAATGTGAATTAATTATTTTAAAAATTAAGGCAGGTCCAAAATGAATGTTTTGTTTATGTCTGTGGAAGATACAGTATCTGACGTTTAAGTGATTTTTAATGACAACGTTATGTAACGTGACGTTATGTAACGTGACGTTATGTAACGTGACGTTATGTTACGTGACGTTCTGTCACATGACGCCACGCCACTGGGTCATGTTATGTCCGTAGTTTACGTTGTGTTACAAGCATACTTATTTTAAGCCATTCCACAATGTTATTCCTAATCCTACCTAAATGATTTTGTTGCCTAAACCTGCCACTGTGTCACATTGTTAACCACGTGTTACGTTAACCACGACCATTTCACAGCATTAATCACAGAACCCCGGGGGGCTTCTGCCCAAGCAGCAATATATGACGAGTAGGGATGAGATCACATTGGCCAGCAGCAGTTGTCATTTCAGAATATCAGCAAAAATTGAAAGGCACCAGCTAGAAAATGATACTCTGCTTATGTCTACCTGTCTACCTTACCTGTGATAAGTCTGCCACCACTAACATTGTAAAGAGGAAAGGTGTAGCAATAGTAAATACGGAATACGGGGGACGGGACTGAATAAAAGATCGTTGGTCCAGTTCTTCTTTTGTTTCCAGGATTACATAAAAAATATAATGTACATTTGCTATGGGGTATGCAATGTAACGGATAATGTACAGCGAGCCAGTCATTGTTGTGAAGTAATCCTCAACAGGGCAATGCGGCACCCCGATGCAAAGCGGTCTTGCATCACCCTAAAGAGGTTTATTTCACAACAATGACCCGCTAGCTGTACATTACCCCGCTTATTACACGGCTACTTACTTAAGAAATCAATAATTTGACACAAAAATGGTCCGCCGACTTCAGAACTGCACCCAGAGCAACGGTCTGTTATAAAGAAATAAACAGACCGTAGAACATCGTGATAGACCAGATCAGAATCGAGTATGCAACATACTCAAATGTAATGCAAGGAATACAATTCAGGAAATGCATAAAGGCATACAGACTGTCAAATTACAATATATTAACCTATTACGCACCTAAAAATGAACTTCCATGGCTTCCGCCATTTCGCACAATTTCCGGAAACACGTGACAACCCGTGAACTCTGAGCTTTCAGAAAATTTCCACTTACGAGGTTGTGAATACCACACAAGGGGGGCGTTCATATGGACTCTTCTCATGAACACGGTAAACACGACCCCATTTAAAGGCAGCAATCGCTTCCTTTTGACCAGTCGGCCTGGTAGAGACGTAGGCTTAGTGGGTGTTTAAGGCAGCTAATATAAGAGCTTTTAGACAAAATGATGAATCCCTATTGTGTTTGGCCACAGTAAGACAGGGCAATATGAGATTTATTTACATCATTTTGTCACGGATTATTACCCGTTACTGCTAAATATGGAACAATAAGATATGGCCTTCAAATCCGTCCTCCTCCAGCATCTCTTTCTTAATTTTTCTCCTTTTTGTCAGTCTTTTCTTCCCCTTCTTACTCCCCCGCTCCCTCCCAGGCCCTGAACAGGGCTCAGCTGAGCGCTGTCACGCACTGTCACTCCTTTATTTCATCGCTCCATCATTCTTTTTGCCCCTCTGCAGATCTGGGTATTCATCTGTCCATCCATTTGTCTGCTCCCTTTAGCCTGACAAGTGGAAATGACGAGGAGAGACAGCAGGGAGAGGAGAGAAAAAAAGAGTGGCGATCAAAGGGAGGGTGAAGGAAGAGAGAGAGACAGGGTAAATACTTGGGGGGGAATGACTGAAAGGCATTTAAGACACAGAGAAACAACCAACAGAAAAAGAAAGGTGGTAAAAGAGACAGAAGGGCACAAGAAGTGCGATGAGGAGAGAAGACAGTTGTCAAAATCATGGAAGTAAACAAAGGTTTACCTCTCAGGTTAACCCAGAAAAGATTTACAATATAAATGTTGTATTCAAGATTGTCCTCACCAGAAAAACAACAGCATTGTTCATTTTCCAAAACTGACCCGAGACCTGTACTACTAAGCGAGTTCAACATACCCAGGGTATCTTCTCGTTATCTGGCTTAACTAACCCTAACAAACGAGATCCCGCTAAACGGTCCTACGACGGCTATGACAGGGTCTATTTGAAGACTTCTATTAATCGTGAAGCGTTATTTATTTATTGAACTATTCTTAACATTGTATATTAAAGGTACAGTTTGTAACTTCTTACACATATAAATCGGGTCGGTGTCCCATGCGCGCTCACGTGTGGCTACGCTGTTCCAACACAAACTACACAGAAGCACCAAAACCACAAAGTTCTATCTAGTGAAGCCCGTCTTGCAAAACAGTGTCAACTCTTCCTGCTTCGGCCTCCCGACCGCGGCTAGAAGACACAGGGGAGACCGTAGCTTTGGTCTCCAGGGCCGGAGTCTCTGCTCCTCTACTCCTCTGCCTGCCTTCACTCACACACCGCGCTCGTTCTCACTCGCTCCACCTCTCATGTGCATGCGCGCACTGTACACACTGCAGAAGACGGGAGTCTGAAGCAGGAACCACAGTATCAGTATTGATTCATGGAGAGACCTTCGTCTGGACAGATAACATTACTGCCAAGCAGGTGAAATATAGAGTGATATTGTGCTTTTAGCTGACGTGTGTCGCCTCACTGTTTTGACCGATGCTCGTTCATGTCTATGTAGAGCGAGCACAAGTGTGAGCAACAGGACGCTGACTTTCGTTGACTTAATGGCCACAGGTGTCGCTGTTAACAAGACATTTTTGATTCTTACAAACAGTCCCTTTAAAATATTCAAATTAAGAGATGAGAAAGTATCATGCTGCACGGTGGTGCAGTGGTTAGTACTGTTGCCTCAAAGCAAGCTTGCAGGGTCGCAGGTTCGAATCTTGGGGCCATTCTGTGTGGAGTTTGCATGTTCTCTCCATGTTAGCGTGGGTTTTCTCCGGGTTCTCCAGCTTCCTCCCACAGTCCAAAGACATGCAGGTTAGGTTCATTGTTGACTCTAAATAGTAGGTGTGAATGTGAGTGAGAATGGTTGTCTGTCAGCGTTGGGGTAGACTAGCAACCTGTCCAGGGTGTACACCGCCTTCGCCCAATGTCAGCTGGGATCGGCTCCAGCCCCCCTCCGCGACCCTGAGTAGGATAAGCGGTTACAGATAATGGATGGATGGATGGAAAGTATCATGAATTGACTGTTTATTTATTGGCAGGCAACATATTCCACTCTCTCTCTCATAAGCTCCTTTTATACAAAGCTGTAAAGATTACAAGACCCCTCATTACACCACCTTTGCTTTTTAGGCACTGAACCATACAAACCCGGCATAATGCTGCTGCTCCCCAGTTGTGATTTTAGATAGCTACCGGCATGACCTGCAACAAAACAGCGTTGGTGTCTCAGTGTGCGTGTGTGTGTAGTCCCGCCGTGCCGGCTGTTGTCCCTTTTACACATATATCAGTTCAGCTCTATGACTACCTTCCGCTGCCGGCTTAGCGGCCCTTTATACAGAATAGCGAGGCGGAATAATGGCGCCACAGTCTCGCCTTGAACAAGCTGTGTGAAAGGGGCTTTAGAGACACAACTCACAACTTCGGTGAAGCCATTTTATCGTAATCGGCCTTTCCAGAGACCACCGATCAAACTGTTTAGAAAGAATACCGGCCGATAATGATTAGTGGTTGATTGATCGGAGCACCCTTATCTGAAAAATGCTAACGTAGTTTTAGAAGACAATGACAAACACCATATTTTGTCCTTTAGTTTGTATATTCAGCAGTTGGACAAAGAAATAGGGACACATGTACGACATAAATCAAAAGACCTGCAACAATGCAGTATTGGTGACCGATTCAGGGTATCTGCCAAAACCAAGTACAGATCCAATACAAGTGTTTAGGGATGCATCGATACCACTTTTTTTCAGACCGAGTACAAGTACTTACATTTGGGTACTCACCGATACCGAGTACCGATACGAGTACTTCTCTGTGCCAAAAGACCCTCGTTAACAGCCAGCTGGAGGGTGTGAGCGACACACGGCAGGCTGGGGAGTCCCGCATACGAGGCGGTGCGCCGCGACCTGGCATTTTGCGAGTACGAGTGCATGAGCACAGTATCGGACCCGATACCCGATACTGATATCGGTAGTGTCCTCTTTGTTCTCTTTATGTCATGGTCAGGTCAGTATCTGTTCTGTTCAGGATTTGCTTTAACTCTTGTCATTTCCAAGGCTTTGATTTGTGTTTTTGTTGCATTATATTTCATTATTTTGTTTGGTTGTTCCTGATATTTTGTCTTGTGTGGTACTTTTTGTGTTAACATATTCGCTCGTGTCCCTTAATTAATTTCCTGTTCGCTTTCTTTGGCTGCCCCTTATTTAAATTGTTGACTTTAATCAGCCGTGTTCAGATGACATCAAACTGCTTTGAATCCTTTAATTATTCTGTTTCTTTATTTGGTTATTTTGTCATTTAAAGCTGTATTGGATTCACTCAGGATCAGAGGTTAACTAGGCCTGAGGCAAAAAATTACACGTTACATTTCACACACTGTCTCTGAGACTAAAAAGGGGGACAGAAAAGGCAGGCGGATCCTTTTTTACATTCTGCCCTTTTCTCCTGAATGCAGCCACTGTCCCCTGTGGGTCACCGTAGATAACGCGTGATAACTTATGACTGGGCGATTATTTCCAGCACGCTCTGGGTGTGAAAATAAAATGGTTTCTGATTAGAAAACAAACTGTGTTTGCAGCCCGGAGCAGAAGAACATATCTCTGTTTATGTGATGGTATATGGTGATTTCAAATAGAACAAATGTCAGTGACAGACTACAAATAGACTGTTTACTAGGCAATACACAAGCCGATTAATTCATAGGTCAACAAAAATCCCCCGAGAGAGGAAGAAATTCCTTTAAAAAATCAGATTGAGAGGGTAGAAAATGTCCTCTGGAAGAAAATGTACTTTCCTACCTGGCTGGGTGGCTTTAACAAGGTCTTAAAAAAAAGTCTTAAATTTGACTTTCTTCCCTGCAGAAAGAGACAAGGAGAGAGGCAAAGTATGAGATAAAGAGAGATAGTGGAGAAACACAGGGAGCAGCGTGTACCTGTTTTTGACGGATGTGGGGTGAAAGGCGAAGAGAGTGGGCGGCCGGGCGGCCCCACGGCCCTGACGCACTGCCTTGTGGGTAATGGCCACTGATGCGTAGCGGCCTGGTTGTCGTTCTCAGGGGTCCAGCTCCATTAGAGAGAAGAGAAATAGGCTCAGTGTGTAAAGGTGTGTGTGTGTGTTAGAGAGAGAGAGAGATGTTTGAGAGGATCTGGTTCCATTAGGGAATAGCCTATAAGATGCTGGTGTGTGTGCGTGTGCGTACATATAGTATACAGAGTCCATTTCCATTAGAAAAACAATCTCGTAGCACCGCGTGGAGGCCTGTGTCCATGTTTATTCAAAGAGAATATGGCGACCGTGCATGTGTGTGTGATAGGCCTCGTCCATTAGGAGCTACAGTAATGTGATCCTAGTTTCAGATGATCAAACAGCTCACTTTCATGTCCCCTTCATTCGTTCTGACTTTGCACCTTTTTCCTTCTCCCTCTCTCCCCTCACTTTATGTTTCTCTCTCTCTCTCTCTCTCTCTCTCTCTCTCTCTCTCTGTTCCCTCGCTTTGGACTTTCTCCCCTCTCTTTCGTCTCCACTTCACACTCTTCAATATTCCCTCTCTCTTCTTGTTTCTCACTCTCACAGAGATAGCAAGTCAACAGTATATTTCACATATAGTAAGTGGTGTACATCATCTGAAAGCTTATTTGAGATGCAGCTCAGCACTGTGTGTCAATTCATTTATTTATTTATTTATTATAATAAATTGTGAAAGTGTATAAGGGCTAAGAACATTATGATAGAAGTATATGATGACCATTCCCATTCTCTATTATGTCTCATAAGTTGTTGCAGCAATTTATAGGTTGATACCATTTGTTTCACAGATTTAACCAGTTTTTACCACACGAGAATTGATAAAAAATTATAAATAATCCCTCCAAAATACCACATAAAGATACTAAGACCTTGCGGAACGCCGTAGAAAAAGCCGTGCTGGGATTTGGCATCAAAAACTTTTGACGTTTTGAGATTTCTGCAAGAATTGCATTTTTTGGCAATTGGATGGCGAGTCAGTGAGGTCAAATTATTTTAAAAAAATGGTCTCACTACAGTGAAATGTCTCCTAGGGGGACTAACATGATCACACGTGAATACAGTTGGGCTCATTGGATCCACAGGAGTCTCAGCTTTACAGTGATCATTTATGTAATACCAAGTCTGTTTAAGGACCTCAGTATGCAGAAATATTCAAACACATCATTTTAGAATAGGCGAAAAATAACACATTTGTCCACGGCATTCAAAAAACTACATTGTTTTTGCCCCAAACTGCATGTGATTATCATAAAGGGGGCATGTCTGTAAAGGGGAGACTCGTGGGTACCCATAGAACCCATTTTCATTCACTGATCTTGCTGTAAGAGGTCAAGGGACCCCTTTGAAAATGGCCATGCCAGTTATTCCTCCTCAAAATTTAGCCCAACTTTGGAGCGTTATTTAGCCTCCTTCCCGACAAGCTAGTATTACATGGTTGGTATCAATCGGGATCCCGCGGATCTCAGAGGGTTAAAACCAAGTCTGGACCCTCAAAACAGGCCTTTGAAGGTCTGCCCCGAAGGTGAGGACTGGCCTAAATGTTCTCACTTTCCAAAAAACGTCCTCACTTTTGAAGGTCTAAAACTCAAATTTGGTCCTCACAAAGATAGCTAAACAAGTACACACACACACCCACACACACAGAGATCTATATCAGCAACCAGCATGGACTGAGCTACTTTTCTTTTTGACAGAGGGCTAATGGGACTTTCTGTCTCGTCAGGACAATTACCCACCTGTTGGATCTCTATTTCACACACACACACACACACACATGCTTCCATCGTGCAATAAAACTCTTATATTATACTGTCACCTTCCCAACCTCAATAGAGTGCAGTGGCACCAAAGTTATCATAGCCTATCATAGCTCTGGCACTTATTTCATTATATGTCTGTGTGTGTGTGTGTGTGTGTCCCTGTGTGTGTTCACGTGTGTTCATACATGGTGTATACTGTACACAAACACACAAATGCAATACAAATGCACAAACATCTATCTATAAGTTGCACTCGGGATTTTGCAAACACGTTGTTTTTTTCGTAAAGAGAATTTCCGTCTCTTGTTAATGCGAGCCTGTCAGTCAGACAGCGACCTTGAGAGAGAGAGAGGGAGAGAGGGTGAGGGAGAGAGCTTTAATGCAATCCAGAGTTGATATAGTGAGACAGTCCTCCACTGTGCCGCATAATAGGCTATAGTGCTTTCCATTTAAATCAAGGCCTCAGTTTATTTGAATTAAAGCAAATCCAATCAGAGGCAGACTGTGGGGAAATCACCTCTGTGTGTGTAGATTGGAGACACGCTCACACACAATCACACACACTGACAAAATACCCAATCACAGCGGTACAGTGTGTGTGTGTGCGTGTACATGAAGATGTCTGTGTCCAAAGACTCTATGGAAAGGCAAGTGTCTTTTTGTGCTTCGTGCTCGAGTGGTGTTTGTTTCTGTCAACCAGTCTCCTGATACCTCAGTTCAGATACATCTCATTTGCATCACCGAATACATTTTTTTCTTTCACAATTGAAATGCCGTCCACATTATTATTTTTATTTAATCAATATAATGAGGAAACATATTGTACATATCTGCAAAATGTTCAAATTCAAATAAGCTTTATTGGCATCAGGTTATTGCATTATTGCCAAAGCTAAATTACACATGAATGAGTGAATAAGTACATTTCACACAAGAAATAATCACAATATAACAAATACATTTTAAACACACATTCTTTTACAGATGAAATCAATCAGAAACATGTTCAGAGTTTGTAGCACCTCTTATTGCATGGCAACAGTCAACATATTTTGCAGCTAATGTTGCACATTGATTTTTCTCTCCACATAGATATGGTGATTTCTGAGGATCGGAGGAAACCCAAAGCGCAGACACAGACACAGGGAGTGATTGTTTAAAGAGAATGAATTTATAGCTGAGGTGGATATGGGGGAGTGATGGGAGGAGGAGGTGTGGGGAAACACCGAGGTGTGGCTTCATGGGCTTGAGGGAAGCAGAGGCTGATGAGGAATGATCCTGTGGCACAAGGAAAAAGCAGTGGGTGAACTGAGCACAAAAATAAGCACAATGCTGGCAAGAAATAACTTTTTATTTATTTATTTAGCGAATGCAAAAACCTCGAGCCAAGCCGGTTGCCTCCTGGTCTGCTGTATGGAGGGTGACTAACCCTCCTTTTAGACACCTCTCCACAAGCACAAAATGGGCTTGGGCTGCAGGCCCTATTTGTGAAGGGTGGCCAAGCCGGGGGGGCCATGTCCAGACCTGAATCTATTGAGGGTTGACCACTGTGTCCTTGGCAGGTTGGTGCCAGGGACCTGTTGGGTGGGGTTCTGACACCAGATGTTTGTTTGGGACATCCTTGGGCTGATTGGGTGGTGAAGTCTGATTGTTTGGGATTCTTCCAAATCGGTCGTCTATGGAAGACGGGCAGTGGGTGGGTTGAAGATGTCTGCATGAATTAGTAGATGGGGAGAGTCTTTGACCTTTTGAAGCATCCTTTGAGTAAATGCTACTCGCCGGATATGTGTGTGTGTGGGGGGGG
>CAKAKR010006962.1:0-16019 GCA_916700685.1 Adelosebastes latens | reverse complement strand
GGGTTATATTGGATAAGACAGGTAGCCAGGGGAGTGGTGTTGAGCGAATAGTCCCGGTTATGATCCGCATGGTTGTAGTTGAGCTGGGTGTCCACATGGTGTGTATGGGGTGACCTGGACCAGACAGGTGCACAGTATTCTGCTGCGGAGTATGCAAGGGCCTTTAGTAAACCTCTCATTTTACTGCAGCAGGCTCAGTCCTGGTTCTGGTTCTATTCCGTGTCTCCCTTCCCTCCTGCGGGCCAAGCTATACGGCCATGGTCTCCAGCAGCGTGGTGTCGGTGTTGGCTTCCAGCGGGGCGCCAGTCCAAGAGGACAGTCCAGTCCAGGAGGAGGAACCGCTGGAGGCCCCACTGGAGTCTGAGCTGATGGAGTTCTGCGTGCTGTGAATCGTTTCGTCTGATTTGGCGGGGAATTGGACCTGAAGATGAGCATTAAAAATAACTATATAACAGCCAATATTCTCGTTTATGTGTCATAGAAGTCTGAACCATTAGATACTTCTGTGCAGTACAAGATGGATTAGATAAAGCCTTGAGAGCAAACATAATTCATGCATCAATTTTGCTTCCTTCAAAACAAATTTGTAGTATTTTTGTAGCAGCGAGACTCACTCTGATTTTTAAAGCGACAACTTTTCTCCAGAGCTTCTAAATTCTAAATGAGATATCTCCAAAAAGGAATTTGTTTCCTGCTATGAGATTGTTATTGGCGGCATGAGAAACACTCTCTCTGGGTTATGTTTTTAAAGCTGTGAGTCATACAAAGACCTTTTCATTCAGGAGTGACACAGAGCATTTGAAAGGAGCTGACCTCATTTAAAAAGTGATTGACGGTATATGAATAGAAATCCTGTCGGTCGCTTTTAAGGGTCGGAGTCTTTGTAAAAAAAAAACTCTGCTTACTAAATGGTGATAACCTTGAAGATACAATAGTCAGTGTTCTTCAAATATTGAAATTTTTGGCCGCACCATTTTTCCAAAATGGACATTGCGTTTTGGCTCTGATGGTTCATGAAAAGCCACATGAAGAATTCATGCCAATTATACTTAAGCTACAATGTCCGCGTCTGAGCCGAGGCCCTCGCATGAAAAATTCTCACAGAAGCAGTTAAAAGCACTTGATCAATGACCCGCAGCTCAATCACGTTTTTTTTTGTGAGAGGAGGAGATTTGCATGTTAATTTTCAAACTGGCACTTAGTCAATCAGACGTGTATTATTTCTCTAATGAGCTTTCAGCAGTAATAGTTTTGCTGTTGTCTCGCAGTTGTCTGCCGAGCTGGAAGAGTGCCAGTTGTGTTATTCGCTCACAAATCGTATGTGTGTTCTCCACAGAGTTACACCTGGTAATGTGGGACGAGATGTTACATTTTCAGTATCAGATCAGACCTTGACAGTGTTGACATTATACAGTAATAGATAATGACATCAAGTGCAGTAGCAAGTACGTGATTAACATTACATTAGAGATGCTACTGTCAAAAGCGACTTACATTTTTCTTCCACATACACACATCGGGAGCCGTCGGGTGTTTTGATTCAGTGTCTTGCTCGAGGACACTTTGACATGTGGACAGGAGAAGCCGGGATTAAACTAACAACCCTACAATGGATGAGTCACTGAAAGAAAACAAAACTAGACTCTGTTGTGCTTTCTGGAGGATGGAGTTGGTGTTAAGAGACCATGTGAAGGTGTCTGAGATGTGGATGCCAAGAAATTTAAAGCTATCAACAATTTCAACAGATGAGAATCACTGATGAGAATAGGAGTGTGATTATATCTGACATTCCTGAAGTCAACAATGATTTATTTTTGTCTTATTGACATTTAGAGAGAGGTTGTTGTCATGGCACCATATGATTAGATCTTCCACTTCCCTCCTATAGGCCCCCATCATTACTGTCACTTATTAGACCAGTCACTGTGGTGTCATCTGCAAATTGTATGATTGTCATATCTGGCGACACAGTGGTGAGTAAACAGACTGTACAATCAGGGGAGTGAGACAGCAACCCTGAGGCACGCTGGTCCTAACAACTCATGTAGATGAGGGAAGTTTCTCACAGTCCGTGGCCCGCCTGTCAGCCAATTACAGATGGAGCTGCCCAGATAACGACCTCCGAGTTTCAGCACCAGTTTGGATGGTACAATTGTACTGAAAGCAGAGATATAATCATAATAATAATAGCTGTAATAATGTTTTGACTTCCTGGAACAATAAAAAAAATAGAGAAGACAATGCAAAACTATACAGCTATTAAAGCTTTATGTAAATCGAAAGAAAAGAAACAGCTTTGACAAACAACAATATAGTAAAATGTGTGATTCTAATGGGTCACATCCAGAGGTCTGAAAGACTTGTGATGTACTCATGAAAACTTGTGCCTTGACCTAGGCTCACCCCAAAAGGACTTGATACCAAATTAATGACAGCTCCGCTGCTTTCACATCATCAAACCTTTGATCACAGTTATTGTGGCATGTTTTTGCTTGTGGAAGTTCACTCGAAAGATAAAGGCGCATATCGTAAACCAAACTATGGGAAACAAGTCAAATGGGAGCGAGCAAATCTGATAAATAAAACAAGATGTGACATCTCTGGTTGTTTTCTCAGCTCATGCGTGTCTTTTCATACTGACATCAGATCCGGTTACATCCTGAAATAGATCCAAACAGTCATCCAAAGAGCAGAAAACAGATGTGAGCTTTGAAGGTAAAGCCAGCAAAAAAAAAGATGTTTTACCCACAATGCGTTGCAGTATCATGAGTAAACACATTTTCAATCACGGTCGACCCTAGTGGAAATGAAACCTCTAACCCGGGTAGCGACAGTGCCTTTCTCTTTTCATCGATCTACAACAGAAAATCAACCCCGAACTGACTCCGTCAGTCTCTTCGTGCAGTTCATTCCAGGAACTTTACTAAATATTTTATTATATTTTGCCACCAGCTAATAGGCTGTTGAGACCTCATATGTTCAACACACACACACACACACGCACTTATTAATGTGAGCAGATGCCAGCCTACGGGCTCTTCATTGGGTTAGCCGGCGTTGTAAAGGTCACTACAAATTACAAGTGGTCAGCTTGCCTCTGTCTACAGCGATCAGAACAGTCGCCCTGACACTGTCAGCAGAGAATTACACCATTGACCTTTTTGTGTGGGAGAGAGTGTGTGTGGGTGTTTGTGTGTGTGTGTGTGTGTGTGTGTGTGTGTCTGTCCATTTTGTTTCATTTCTTTGTGGTCCTCGTTCATGGATGTATTTTTAAATGTGTGTTTGCGGGTGTGTATTACTCATGTTGTGGGGACATCTGTTTGCACACTACATTAGAGATGTTAATAATTAACCGTTTAACTGTTAACAGACATTAAGCATTTTAACTGATTAACGTTATCGGTTAAAATGGTTAAAAGAAATGTTATTAATTAATTAAAAAGCTGAGCAGCTCAGAGGAGCGGCTCGTCTCTTTAAGGAGAAAAGCTGGTCCACCTTAACAGCCCACCTTAAGAGGCGGAGCCGGAGTTGCAGGATACAGGAAGTTGGCTCCGGTCTCTCCATGGATGTCTCTTCCAAGCCCCCAGGAAGTGCGCCGGTAGTCGATCCCAACTTCGTAGTGGCCAAACGGCGGTACTGCAACTTCCGTGTCCGTCACGTGATGCCATTGGGCCCAAAAATACTTTTGCCCATAGATTTACATTGGGAAAGAGACGTCTGTAACTCAGCAGATACTTTTTTTTGAGGTGAATCAACTCCCCAGTACGATCACCTAAATAGCCCTTAGTTAAAAAATTACGTTTTTAAAGTTGTAAAACGCACTAATAGCTGAATCCAGAGTTATTTTCCCTTCCTCCGTTCATGTGGGTGAGACCCAGACCGAGGCTGGAGCGCAAGCCGTGACGACAGCGTGACGTTAGGACCCCGTGACCAAGTCATGTGACCGAGCGGACGCCACTCCGCCAATCATCTCGGACGCTACTCCGCCAAGATCCGGGTACTTTTCCAGACAGAAGTCGAGCCATTTAGGCTTCATGCGCCAATGAGCAACTCTCATAGGAATGACCGGGGCCCCGCCTCCAACGCTGGATCCAGTTCTCGTAATACATCCATGCTCCATGGATGTCTCTCCAGCTCGCTTGAGCAGAGCTGAGGAGTTGTAGTTTCGTAGCATTTATTCACTGACAAATAAACTGTAAACACACTGCTACACCAACAACCTCACACTCACCGCCAACACACACACACGGTCTGTCGGAAACTCGCTAAAGTTACGCAGACTACGCGCGTGGCGGCGGCGAGCACGAAGCCTCCGGCAATGCTAGAGCTGCTAACGTAGCACAAATACACACACTGTTTGTTGGACACTCACTAAAGTTATGCCGGGCAGAAAGTGGCTGCATGTCCGCGACACTACACGCAGCATCGTAGCTGCTAAGTTAACGCTCCCGGACGGTGAACTGGGGACTCCCGTCAACGAATATCTGTTGTGCTCCTGCAGCTGGCGCACCGTTGCATGCAAGGCACAAATCTTGTCGGTTAACGGTTAATAATCGGTTAACAAGTGTCGGTTATCGGTTAAGAACGTTTTTCAAAATTAGCATCCCTACACTACATTGTGGGGACTCGCCTTCCTTTTGGGGACAAAATGCATGTCCCCATAATGTGAATCAATACATTTTAGGGTGAGGACTTGGTTTAGAGTTAGAGTAAGTCTTCAGGAGGTGAATGGAAGTCAATGTCATGTCTTCTAAAGTGATGTAAATGCGACGTGTGAGTGTGTGTTTCTGTCGGCCTCTGTCTCGCCTCTCTCCAGCCGCCGTACCTTTAGGTCATTGGCATTCTGCCCGGGCCTCACACTCATAGCGACACTGAGATTATTACTGTTGCTGCCCTTTGTTATTCACTTCAATATCTCTGGTCTGTGTGTGTGTGTGTGTGTGTGTGTGTGGGTGGGTGTGTGTGTGTTTACAGAGGCCGATTTAGATCTTGAACTTGAGCAAAGAATTTTAAGGATGAGCAGCAGTGTGAGGCGATATTGTTGTGTAGTTTTATTTTATTTATTATTCACGCCATTTTATGTTTATGTCACTGGTTACGTGTTTTCGCCCCACTGCTCGTCAGTGTGTGTTTTGACTTAGTTATGAGTGTGTTCTTGTACAAGTGTGTCTGCGGCGTATTTTACGAGCTGTGTGTGTGTGAACGATACAGTCAGGGTCTCAGCGTCCACGCCGACTGGATTGTGTTTGAGCGAGCGAGCACTTGGCGTTTGCTTATCGGCGTTGTAACATTCATCGGTGTGTGTGTACACAACGACACACACTTCAACTGCAACTCAATAATCTGCTGAATACAGATGAGTGTCAGCGTTAGAGGTAATTCTAATGTATTTTAGCTGAGTCATGTTTTTGCAGTTGCACCTGTGTGTTTAGTTTCTGTTTGATGGATTTGTCCGAATGTGAAGTAAATCATGTTTATTCAGGTGTGTATTACAGTTTGTGTGATTGAGAGCTGGAGCAGCGTAATCATCGACGGTGTAATGATTATAGCTTCTCAACGCAGTCATTTGCTCTCTCTTTTTATCCGTCTTTCTACTATTTACACTCTTTCTTTCTTTCTTTCTTTCTTTCTTTCATTATTTCTATCTTTCTTTCTGTATTTCCTTCTCACTCTCTATATCTCCCTGCACTGCTCCCTCTTTCCCCACCCATGAATAATCCATTCACCCAAGGCTGCCTATGAAATAACAAAAAGTTATGGAGCGCTTTACGAATCTCCCTCCCTCCCTCCCTCCCTCGCTGTAATCAGGATGCCTCTGCAGAGAATTACACCTGAGTCTGAGGATCTGCATCCCACATGAGGGGTGTGTGTGTACGTGTGAGAGAAGAAAGGTGTGTGCTTGTTGTGGCACTGTAGAGCAACGACAATAAAAAGCCCAGTGAGATGTGTGTTTGTTGATGGGGGGGGGGGGGGGGGTTTACTCTGCGGATATTCCCATTAACATTTTTGCCCAGTGAGGTCCACGTTGTGTGTTGTTTGCATTTAAAGTTGATGTGTACGTGCGGGAGTGAGAGAGGAAATGACAGAATGAGGGCAAAACACCACTTCACTTGTGGTCCTATATAGCGTGCATTTCGTGCCTGAAGGTGCAAACACAGCAACAGATTTGTGCTCATATTGTATATTACATGCAAAACCTGAATAAATAATAACAGGGAGCGACATGAACACACATGCATAGAGTATGAATGGCAGATGGTGACGATGGTGAGAATGCACAAAGAGCAAGAGAAGAGTGAGGAGGAAGGGAGGAAAAGGAGCTGAGAGAGGCAGGTCAGCTCTTTGTAACACTCAAGGGATCCATAAAGTAAGAGTTTCTTCCTTTTCCAGGACATGAAAGTACTTATTGGGTCACAACTGATGGCAGGTGGAGGGTATACAGGTGATATACAGGTCTGATTTCATGGAATTCAATAAAATGTCTTATTATTTGCAGCAGTGATTGTCGCCCCGGTCTAAATTAAGTTAGGATGAATGGGAATTGGCACCTAAACTGTTCAAATTAATTAGGTTGCATCTCGCAAAGTATCGTAATCCTAAATTGCTCTGTGAAATTGATATTGCTTCGCTCAATTGAGGCGTCCCCCGCCGCATCCCTTCAGTGACAAACAAACAGCTAACTCCTCAGATTTGTTGTCATAAGGAAGACCTTTATACATAATGAACCAAAATCAGTCCTTCAACCCATTTTGCTTCCCAGATGTCATGATTATCCACTGTACTTTATGGAAGAGAGCAGCAACAACTTAGTTTCCTAAAAGGGCAATGGGGTCAGGGTTGCTTGCTGGAATACAAGCCAAACTAATCATCCACCGCACAGTTTGAACAGATCATCACAGACAAATTTAATTAGTTTGCCATGTTCAAAGAAATACAAAGGGACAGCCCTACACTCAAGTTTGGCCACAAGGAGATCTGATCTCAAAGCTGCGAAATCAATTAAGAATTCCTGGCACACATTCTCAGTTAAGTGTGGACACGGATCTGGCTGCAGACTGGATATCCTAAGTAGCATCATTCATTTATTGAGCTCCCTGCTGATGTGCGTACATGGTACAACAGGGTGGAGACATGGAGGAAAAACAACCCGGTGTTACTGAAAATTACATCTTCCTGCTGCAGCAGTTCCACATTTTGCGCTCATCTCTCTGCAGAGTGTAGAAAAATTATGTGAAACAGGAACTCCACGGGAGCCAAAAGACAAAAGCAGCACAAACCTCCCCGTCTGTGTGAAGTCAATGATAAACACCTCTTTTTAGTCTCGGCTCTTCAGAACAAAACAAAAAAACAATACGATATTTTCTCACGCTCGGATCCACGCTTTGCCAAAACACTATTCATAATGGAGCATGAAAAGAGATCCCACCGCAGATCCAAACATGACTCACAATAGATGGTTGATACATTTCAGCACTGTGGTGGTGAAGCATTACACCAGTTAGCCTGATCTGATGGGAGTGCTGTCACCACAGACGGACGACGCGTCACCGATTCCTCCCAAAATATCCTGGATACGGGAGCTGCCATCTTGAGATTTTGACGTCATTTGAAGCCAGAGCCTGTGCAGTAGTGATCGGAGAGCCGGAGCCACTATATCGAGGTCCCGCCCATACAACTGCCCGAGCCAATCACAAGCTGAGCATGGCCACAGCTTGTTAGCGTGAGCCGCCTAGCTGCTACGTTAGCACTATGCTAGCTGTTTGGCCAGAAAGACACAACAACTAACCACATTAAATCTCTGTAACTACATGTATGATCAAATTGACACATGACTCGTGACGGTTATGGAAAGTTAAAGTTACATCTCCTCTCTAGTAAAATTTCAGAGCCCCCGGCTCCGTGACTACTTCACTCAGAGCAGCTGTCAATCACAGCTGTCAATCATGACATCTGACCCCTTTTGTATAACATCAAATAACTAAATAAAACTAAACATATCAGAAAAATGAACACTACACTGACACAGTACTTTTAGTACCTTTCAGTTAGGCCCATGATCCATCCGCTAACATGGAGGGGGCGGTAATGAGCTATACTGCAGCCAGCCACCAGGGGGCGATCCAGATGTTTTGGCTTCTCTTTTGGAGAGCTGTCATGTCATCTATCTTTATATAGAGTCTGTGGCTGTGACCGATGACATGTTGAGAAACATTATAGAAAATACTAATTTCTATTGACAGGTGTCCATTTAAACCGTATAACGTAGACTAACGGTGTTCCGTACACTTTTCGCCCTTCAGTGCACGCCACGGAGCACATCTCTGTTGTTAAGAGCCAGACAAGCATGTTTGTGTGCTCATTCTCCGGGGGCTTATTGATTGATGTCTTTTGGACCAATAGTTTTTGAGAAAGTGTTGAAAAGTAACGTCTCCACTTGTGTATGAAAGATCATATAGATAGATAGATATTCATCTTTGGGGGCCGCAAGTGATCAACAACTGCTTCAGTAGAAAAAAGGCATTCCTGGCAGTTGGCTATAGGCTAAAAACAAACCTTAATTAGTATGTTGCAGACCACATTTTGGCCTTTGTCCTGGCTCAAAAGCTGACATCCATAGAAAAGTTTGGTCTCATTTTGAACCGGAGCATCTGCAGATTAATTCCATACCCGATATGTTATGATCCACTTGTAGCAGAAAGGGGGAAAAGAGAGAAAAAAACACAGAATAGCCCTTTTTTCACCCTGAAAGGAAAAGAAGGTGGGGAAGGAGATAAATGAGACACACCTGTGAGCTGGGGACAAAAGCAGCACGCAGGAGGAGGACAGAGAGATGAGTGAGACTTTAGTTAAACGAGGAGATAATTTCAGTTGAATTCAGTTTCTGGACATCTTTGTACCTAAAAGAGAACAGTGACATACGTATAAAAGTAAACTGAGCAGCAAAAGGAGCTGAGAACCAGCTGGATTCAATAAACTGGCTTAGACAACAAGGCACTGCTGGAGGTGTGCTGATCCCTGGAGCAGGTGGAGAACTGGATTCTTGATCAGCTTGGACCTGTTTTGGACGCTACTGTGGTCTCCTTTCTCCACCTTTGTTGGGCCGTCAAGATAAGTCATTTATTTCTGACACTCTCCAGGCTTCACTAGAGTCCTCCTTTAATTAATGATGATTTATGAAATGATTAATGATTTGAAGGATATTTGTTTTTCTTATTTGGACTCAGGATTTGAGTTTGTTTTTTCTTGATTTAATGGGCATTCCATGTGTTTTGAGTGTGAACCTCACTTTTTCATTTGATTACATACTATTTGGGTTAAATACAGCCATATTTAATTTGATAAAAATGAATTGATGGACTACCCGGGCAAACTCTCGATGATTTACAATAATGTTTTTTAAAGTGACATGGTAGAAATTGTGATTATTCTCCTGTCTGGCACCCAACTATTATTTTGGCTATCTTGGGGTTAAAACTATGCTATACACTAAAGTTAGCCACGATACGAGATGAATAAATCCCTATTTTTGTTATCTCTCCTGTCATCTTGGCTATGAGGGAGCCGGGAGAGAGACAATTGAGTGAGATTCAACTTTTCTTTGTTTGGGAGGGGAGAGGGAGACAACACCTGGTGGAAATCTGCACTCTACTGAGTGCATTTTCCTAGTTGCTATAGTGTTTGTATGTTATAAGGCTGTTTTAAGGTTATCCAAATCAATTCTCAGGTTAAAGAAATATTTGTGTGGGTCTCTGCTTTATCTCGCTGTTGTGTGGCGTTAGGAGCTAGGGGAGAAAGAAAACAGATGTTTGGAGACGAAGCGTGAGACGGGAGGGATTGAACAGGTTGAAAGACGTTGGCCTAGAAAAGGTAACTGCAGGAGAGGACATCTGTCATCCAGAGAGACGTCACTGCAGCCTGCGGTCACAGCACTTTGTCATTTTATCTGCATAATATGACAGGGACGAACAACGATTGCTCGTCGTGGGCTGCGGCTCTTTATCGTGTATCTTTTCACTCGTGCACCTCGTGAAATGTTGCTGTTTGTTGGAGGCATTTATCCACTTTACAGGGCTGTGTACGTTGTTAGTATGGGCAGCCAGAGTGGGAATGGGAGACCTAACCTTGGCAGTGTTAAAGCCGCAATTACTATTCATTTCATCTCCTCTCTCTCTCTCTTCTCTGTTCTTATTTCAGCTCCTTCCTTTCATGTACTCTCTCCTCCCTTCTTCTTAGTTCATCACCTTTCTTCCTCTTTCAACTCCCTTCTCTTCTCGACCCTTCGCCTCCTCTCTCCTTCTTTTTCCTTCTCTCTTCTTTTATCTCCTTTACTCTCCCCCCTTCTGTCATCTGCTCTAATTTCATCACATTTCTTCCTCCTGAACTCCTCTTCTCCTCCCCTCACCTTCTCTATTTTTCTCTCCTCTCTCTTCTAAAACCCGGCTCTTCTGCCATCCCCCCCTGCTGTTTATCCAAAGACTGAGAGTGTGTGTGTGTGTGTGTGTGTGGGTAGTGCATACACAACTTCAAAACAACCCAAAACTTCAGATATGCATTCCCTGCTCTTCAACTTTAACCTGTTACACTCCAACACACACACACACACCTAGCAGTGCACACAAACACAGGGGACCCCTGGGCATCGCTACTCACGAGCTAAACCGAACATAGCCTTGAATTTCAACCGTAGTTAGCTGTTCATTAAGCAGGACCACAGAGAGACACAAATCTCTCTCTGTTTGATGTTGAATGCCTTCACCTGCTCCACCTCTCCCCCTCATACTCCTCCTCCCTTCATCCTCCGTCCCTCTCTCACACTGCCAGGCCTCGTCAGCACACACTCTCTCACCTCCCACTCAAGTTCTTCCCCTCTTTTGTGGCTATTTGACTCTTTGTACCACACAGGTACTACGCTCCAGAGTTGTTTTTGTTTTCAGTCCTTTAAACCACGGATCACACGAAGGCACCCACACAAACACAGAAATACAAGTGACCTACAACTCACTCACACACAACACGTGTATGACACATGCACGCCTGTAAAAACACACAAAGCGCTCGCAGTGTTTTCATCTTGCCTGAAAGCCCTGTTCTTTGTCGGATGGCCTTGGCCTTGCACAGTGAATTGAGAGAAATTACTTCAGGAGTAACAAGCTACAATAGAAGTGATTGGCCGAAAGCAGAACTTCCTTTCTTTCTGCGTGCGCTCTATAGGGGAGAGTGGGGTGAGTTGGGCCAGTTTTTACTTGAGGCGTCATTAAAGTGAGGGAATGAGGTAACACTTCATTTTACAGGTCCGCAAATTTCATGGTAATTTGGTGATAATTAGTACGTAACCTATTTGAAATTTCTTTGGTATTACTGCCAAATTACCCCAATATTTACCTCAAAATGTATCAAAAATAACTTTATTACCTCCGCCAAGGCCGAAGGCCTAGGAAGGAGGTTATGTTTTCACCGGCGTTGGTTTGTTGGTTTGTTTGTTTGGAGGATTACTCAAAAAGGACATGCGCAGTGTAACTGATGACGCGTTCATGACGCGTCACCCAGCCTCCTTCCTTCTGCCTGCAGAGAGAGAGACAGAGAGAGAGTGGGGGGGAACAACTGTAGAATCAGCGGAGGTCTGTGCTCTCTGAGTGCCATTCTAGTTATATATATAATTATAAATGGCTCAAATTACCCCACCCCGCCATTTTAACAAACTTGTAAGATCCAGCAGTTTAGAGCTATAACGTCATTCTAACAGGAGCCTCATATCGTTACTTCCTAATCACATGGGTGAGATTTTTTCAAACTTTCTGTAATTGTTCAGACACAAGAATCATGGCATAAAAAAGATCACTTTGAATGGCAAAAATATGTTTTTTGAACCTGTTACCACTTGTGATATGGGCCTCTCTCCATCAAAGGGTCAGTAAAATGGATGATTCCTCAAAAATGTGAGGTGACCAAATTCGTCTACGGTTGCCTAGAAACAAAAGGTGACTCAATTTCCCCACATGCTCAAATTGCCCAACTCCTGTTCTATATTTTGAAAAAAGTTGATTTTGATGTTGTTGTTTTTTTTGCCTTTTGTTATTTCGACTGCCAAGAAGAATTATAGTGCAGCAGATTGTGTCTCGGGGAAAAAAAAAAAAAGAAGCAGTTTTTCAGGCAGAACGGGAAGTCAAATAATTCATGCAAATGTTGCAATCAACAGTTCATATGCTGCACACATAACACACAGACCATCTGCCGCTGCAGAAAAACTCATGCTGAATTTAAATGCGGTGCACGGCGTGCCGCTAAGCGGGCCGTTTGCAGTTAACTTCAGAAAAATCCCGCCGCTGTCAGATGGAGATGCAGTTTGTGTCAGATACATGTGAAACCTCAGCTGACAGATTTTATTTGTTACTAGATCACAAATCAAGTGCCAAATGTGCTTTTATTGACTGACAACCTGACCACGGTGTCCCCCGGCCTTCTGGATAAGGCACCTGGGATCGGCTCCTCGTTGAATCACTGAAGGAATAAATTAATGGATGAAGCCCAGGTTGGGTCAACAATAGAAAAGTCATTATGATACATATGAGATAAATTTACTTTGGGAAATAGGCTTATTTGTTTTGTTGTCGGGAGTTAGATAAGAAGATCGATACGACTCTCATGTACAGAACGGTAAATATGAAGCAACAGCCAGCAGCCGGTAGCTAAGCTTAGCATAAAGACTGGAAATAGGGGGAAACAGCTAGCCTGGATCTGTCCAACGGTAACTAAATCCACCAACCAGCTCCTCTAAAGCTCATTAATTACCACTCTGTGTCTTGTTTGTTTAATCCGTACAAAAAAAAAAGTCTTTATGCTAAGCTAAGCTAACCGGCTGCTTGCTGTAGGCTATAGCTTCTTATTTCACATAGAGACATGAGAGTGGTATCGATCTTCTCATCAAACTCTCTTTAATGCATTAACGCAACTTGCGATTTCAGAGGTTGTAGCAGGCTCAGAGTGAAGGTTCTGGTATCATATGAAACTAGAAAACCTAAGGTAATTGGTACCGACCGTGTAATACTAACTTGTCGGGAAGGAGGTTAAATAACGCTCCAAAGTTACACAAACTTTTGGGTGAGGTAAAACTGTCATGGCCATTTTCAAAGGGGTCCCTTGACCTCTGACCTCAAGATATGTGAATGTAAGTGGGTTCTATGGGTACCCACGAGTCTCCCCTTTACAGACATGCCCACTTTATGATAATCACATGCAATTTGGGGCAAGTCATAGTCAAGTCAGCACACTGACACACTGACAGCTGTTGTTGCCTGTTGGGCTGCAGTTTGCCATGTTATGATTTGAGCATATTTTTTATGCTAAATGCAGTACCTGTGAGGGTTTCTGGACAATATGTGTCATTGTTTTGTGTTGTTAATTAATATCCAATAATATATACATACATTTGCATAAAGCATTATATTTGCCCACTCCCATGTTGATAAGAGTATTAAATACTTGACAAATCTCCCTTTAAGGTTCATTTTGAACAGATGAAAAATGGGATTAATTTGCGATTAATTAAATATTTTATTAGATAGCCCTATATAAAAGGAGGTGAAAGATAATAATTAGCAACAAAATAATTAGTGAAAATTGTTGGGTTTTTTTTATCACATAAGTATAATACATGTAGAGCAAAGTATATTGTAACACTATATTTCCCATAATGCCTGCTGCTTCCTGTCACAAACAAAATGCCTCATCTCATCCTTTAGTTGCTCTGAAGAGCAGGAAAACAGATAACAGCTGAGATCCGCTAATGTGAAGGACAAATAGCAGTAAACAATACAACGTGCACTAGGAACTGAAATCAAGCTGCGTTTGTCTTGTCAAAGCAAATAATGGCAGCTGTGTGGGTGGACGGGAGCTGCTGATCTTTTCAGTGGCAAACGTGTTTTCCTGTAATTGTACAAATATTAGTGTTGTAATGATTTATTGATGTCAAAATGCCTCACAAGTAGCACGTTTAAGAAATCAGGAGAGGATCTGAAACATCTCTCTGCTCATGAATCAAACATTTTTACCACCTGGAGAACAGAACTGGGTTGTTTTAAAAATGTGGTCGGCGTGAGGGTAAATATGACAGATGGCTGTGCTCGAGTAGGCACCCGATGTAATCGTGAGCAGTGTGTATATGTTTATGTGCGTACTGCATGTGTTGAGAATATACGGTGGTGCACCCGAGGCATTGCACGGTGCCGCGGGTGAACTCTGTGAAAGAAACATTATCCTGAAAGAAACGGGGAGACTGAAGATCACATGTGATGTGATGTGATGTGATGTGCGTGTGCGTGTGCGTGTGTGAGTGTGCGTGCGTGCGTGCATGCAACTTTAGCTTGTTTTGATTTTGTTTTCTTCCCTCTAATTTCTGCGATGGCCATTGGCAGCGTTACCTGCTTGAAATGCAGCTGCTGCCTGTGAAGCCTGAGGTCACCATCTGTCTGTGTGTGTGTGTTTGTACTTGTATAGCTGTCTTTGTGAGGACCAATTTGAGTATTAGGGGCCCAAAACACCAAGCTGACATCAGAGAACTAGCGGCGATGAAGGCTGCGTCGCCTCACATCGTCTTTGTCTTGGTCAAAAAGTTGCACTCGAACACACCGCAAAGACTACAGCCAACGGGCCAGTCAACATGGATGTTCTGCGCCTGCTTGAGAGGAAATAACTTTCCACACCAGCAGTAGGCAGTATAGTCTGTATTCGACATTTAAAAAGGGGAAACCAGAAGACCGAGGACGGCGGATATACAAGCCGTTGTTATGATACACGTACATGAAACAAAGCGGCGTCTGCCGACCATTTTCACACCACTCTCACTCACCACTTAGCTTCATTCCAGATGGCCACGTCGCCGTGAAAATATCTGTGTGTTGGAACGATCAGATGAGATGAAGATGAAAAATGAGAAGAGCCTTCTGTGTTTGGCTTGCTTTCCTCAATTCCGTTTCTCTTCTTCAGCATGCTGAATAGGCCAAAAAGCCTCAGACATGCGGGCAGACTAGAGTTGACGGTGACACACCGTATCAGGGCCATTAGACCTTCAGAGTGAGGACATTCTTGGAAAGTATGGACATTTTTAGCCCGTCTTCGCTTCTTCAAAGGCCAGTCTGAGGGTTCAGACTTGGATTTAAGGTTCAGGTTAGAATTGGGGTTAGACATTTTAGTTGTCCCTGTCTACTAAAAAATGATGTTCCCATAGAGAAAAATTTGCATTGTCAAATACATTTCTCTGGAAACATGTTTCTCCAGATTACATTTTTGACGTATCACAAATACATTTCTAATCAAAGTCCGCTTAAGTCCACGTATGGAGGAGATCAGAGTGGATGGATGGATGGATGGATGGGTCAAACAACCACAGGACTTTCACCCAGGAGGCCGCTGTACATTTCTTACTCATTACGATTGTTAGTTAAATAACGTAACAAACATACTTATTTTAAGCCAAATTATATTTGTACTAAACCTAACCAAGTAGTTTTGTTGTTTTTTTTTGGTTTTTTTCATCAATTTCCAATATTAATCCTTTCACATGTAATGAGTGCAGTTTAGTTCTATAGGAACTAGCGCTGTCAATCAATTCAAATATTTTATTGTGATCAATCGCAAATTAATCATAATTTTTTTGTATGTACTCAAAATGTACTTTAAATGGAGATTTGTAAAGTATTTAATCCTCTTATCAACATGGGAGTGGGCAAATATGCAGATTTATGCAAATGTCTGTATATATTTATTATTGGAAATCAATTAACAACACAAATCAATGACAGATATTGTCCAGAAACCCTCACAGGTACTGCATTTAGCATAAAGAATATGCTCAAATCATAACATGGCAAACTGCAGCCCAACAGGCAACAACAGCTGTCAGTGTGTCAGTGTGCTGACTTGACTATGACTTGCCCCAAACTGCATGTGATTATCATAAAGTGGGCATGTCTGTAAAGGGGAGACTCGTGGGTACCCATAGAACCCATTTTCATTCACATATC